>BPVZ01000025.1:936412-952363 GCA_020521535.1 Rubroshorea leprosula | reverse complement strand
TTTTTTTGTTTATCATTAAATATGTATGCATCTGTGACTATTTTTTTAGATCTGTCACAATTGTGATAAGTTATAGTGATGATTTCAAAATTCATTACAAATTTCTGTCACCAAAAATCATTTTTCTTGTAGTGTTTCCTATTCTTGCTTGCCCTAATACTCTCGAAGACTCTAACTCTTCAAACTTCAAACTCTTCTCATATTCTTCAACCTCCATAGTTCATACATGGGGTTTGTGTTTTTTGGTTGTCATGCTACTACTGCTTTTTTTTTTTTTTTTTTGCTATTGAGACTTAAGTGTTATGTTCTTGAATTTGATTAGCGTTGTTCTTTGAAGGGAAATAAAGAACGTGATTCTGAGGAACTATAAATATGTATATCTTAAATTAATAAAAAAAATATTTTTATAAATGTTGAATTTTTTTTTTAAATCTTTTGAATAATTTTCTTTGAATGATAATAGGTACAAATTATAGAGAAAAAAAAATTTAATTTGGTCAACCCGCGGGTTGACCCGTGATCCATTATGAGCAGGTTAGGGTCTGTCGTTATTGACCCGTGACTCATTTTAACCCAACCCGTTTTAACACGTTACCCGTTCTAACTCGACCCTAACCCAACCCAACCGCCCGTTTACTAAGTCTACTTATAGTTGGCTTATATAACAGTCTATCTTTCCATGTATATTTTGTATGACTTTTATTATTATTTTATATTTTTTTCATTAAATATTTAAAATAAGAAATGTGATTGATATGCATTACACTATTTTAAAATGTTTTTAATAATGGATTATCTCAATAATTATATTTTGATTTTTTTATTACACTTTTCAAAGGTTAGGTTTTATAGTATTTTTAATGTGCTATGATGTATGGGTTGACTTATAATGTTTATTATTTTTTATTATTAATGAATGAATTTATTTTTACTCAAAAAAAATATCAGCCATTAATTTAACACAATATAAACTTTGTAAAAAAGTATTAATTAATGTAAGATTTGGTGTAATTTTATTAATTTTTTATTTATTTTTAGCAATAGATGCTATGTAACTTATATTAATGTAAGATTATATATATATGTAGAACAGAGCAAATAGTTTAACATATAAAAAAAAAAATAGAGAAAGAAGTTGCAGGATTTAAACTCTCATGGATAATTAAGAAAATCTTTTATATTTAAATATTTAACTAATGGTCTTTAAGGCCTTCTTCTGCATTAGTTAAGTTTTTCTTTTTCTTTTTCTTTTTTTTTTTGAAAATAGGTAATGGTAGTTAAGTTTTTCTTGTTCTTTAAATAGGAGGATTGACTCAAAAGTTAAATCCCACGTCTCAATTAGAATGAGATAATCCTTAATAAAAGCATAGGGCCACTTGGGCCACCTACATCAGTTAAGTTATACTGTCGTGAATTGCCACAATATAATTACCCATCTATCTGCAATTTTTTATAGGGGTCAATGTTCAAATTATTACTCCCTATCTTCACTTCTTTAGCCTCGACAACTTGAATAAATTTACCATTTTTTCTCTAAGAAAATACAAATATAATAATTAATTAATTAAAACTTTATATTTATTTTTAATTTAATCACCACTTAAATATTCTTTTTATTTATATTTAATTTAATTTTTAATTTTTTAAATATAAATTTTTGATAAAAATTTGATATATTATATATAAATGGTAATTAAAATTTCTCAACCAAAATTATATAAAAAGAAATTTTATTATTATTATTTTATAAGTCATTAAATTTTAATTTAAAATTTATATATAAAAAATTAAACAATAAAATTAAACTTATTAAATTTAAATACAAAGAATAAATTATAATTACTATAATTTATATTGTAATTATTTTTTAATATATTCATAAAAATAAAACAATAAACTTTTCAAATACATTTTAAAATAAAAAAGTGAACCTTTAATTAATTTTGATTGTGAAAAACAATTAACTATAAAATTTTCGTATCATTTTCGATAATCGCTACAAGTATAAAGCACATACGCAAACAAACCCGGATTTATTTGGTCCATAAACGCCAGGGTTTTGAGGGTTTAATATTTAGCGCGTTTCGGTTTGAAACTCTTAGTCCCATCCCAGTCATAGTTTTACAAATCCTTGCTCGCTAAGGCGGCTAGGGTTTCTCACTCTTTCCCTTTATAATTTCTTCATTCTTTGGACATACCATTCTTTTTCACATCTCACAGACATTCTCTCTCAACTTTCGTCGTTCTTTCAATTCTGGGTATTCTCTAATTCTTTTGTTAAACTTGATTTTGGTCTAATACTCATTTGGGAATTTCTTCCTTCTTTTCCTCCTCTGAACTATTCAATTGGGATTTCTTTGCTATTGGTAAGTTCTGATTTTTCTCTACAATTTGGTTGTTTTCTTCATCAAATTCAATATGGGTTTCTTGATTTATTGAGAAAGAGTTGAGTTTTTTTTTTTTTTTTTTAATGTACAATAATTGATTTTCGTTCATCATCATCTGATTGTGGCTTTGTGTTCTTACATTGTTAATGTTAATAACATCTTTCTTAGGTTTGGTTTACTGAGGTATCATTGATGGGATATAGGTTGTAGAATTTTGATTTTGATTTTGATTGAATTGATTGAAGGGAGAAGATTTGAAAATCCTGCATTTACCAGTATGAGTTATCCTGAATCACGCTCCTCTTATATGCAACCAATGGCATCAGCTTATGAAGGCAGTGATGCCATTGGTGTTTGGCCTCAATTTGCTGTGAACGATAGCCAATTTGACCCACAGTTGCAGTATGAAGAGCAACAGCATCAGCATCAGCAACCACCCTTCAAAAGACCTAGACATTCTGAGGATATTCAAACAGATGCGGTTCAATGCACACTCACGAATTCTAGGATGCCTATGAATCCTCCTGTCAACAAGGGAATAAACAACATTTTCTTCAAGACCCGAATGTGTGCCAAGTTTAGGATGGGGGCTTGTAGGAATGGTGAAAACTGTAACTTTGCTCATGGCATGGAGGATTTGCGTCAACCCCCACCTAATTGGCAAGAACTTGTTGGTGGGCGTGAAGTTGGTGGACGGGAATGGGATGAAGAACGTCCAATGGAGAGCTGGAATGACGATCAGAAGATAATTCATAGGATGAAGCTGTGTAAGAAGTTTTACAATGGAGAAGAGTGCCCCTATGGGGATAGGTGTAATTTTCTTCATGAAGCTCCAACAAGGTATAGGGATGATTCAATGAAGTTTCGGGAGAGCTCAGCTATAAGCATTGGAACAACAGGGGCATCACTGGGCTGTGGAAGTGGATCTAATCAGTCAGAGGGTAATAGGCCTTTAAACAGCAGCACTGGTTCCGATGCTTTGCGAGCAAGCACGAAGCCTGTCTATTGGAAAACAAAGCTATGTATGAAGTGGGAGATAACTGGTCATTGCCCATTTGGTGAGAAATGTCACTTTGCTCATGGACAATCAGGTATCTTTAATGGTGGTCTGATTTTTATTCTAGCTTTATAATCTTATGGTTTCTTTCTTGCAAGTTTAGTTACTTGACATCAGATTTGGATGACAATTTTAAATATTTTTATCAGATATTTTTACCCCCCCCTATATATATGTTATATTATTTGAGATGGTGCTGATGGATATCACTTGAAATTTTGTGATTGGCTTTTGAATCACTGTCATCCTGTCTTCTCTGTTAGCCTCTTTGTGTTTTTAGCTAAACCCGGGAATTCTTATCTAACATCAGAACAATCTTCCTGATCTTCCTTTCACCCTGATAATTGAATAATAATGCTCTCTTCTCATCCTGTTTTTCTTCAATATTTACTGTAAACAGGTTTCAGGATGAAATGATAGGATTTGTTTGTTGTACAAATGATAATGTAAAAGATCTCTGGGAGGGCAAAAAAAGTAAATTATCTTTGGGAAGGTTAATTTATTTATCACCATCTCAAGTATTACTTCATGATAAAGGTAAACAGGATTCAACTGAATGTACAACAAGATGCTATGTGCTGGAACTCTTAATTGCAATCGGTATTCTAGACTATTTCAAGGTCTTCCATGTCTAGTGCTCTGATACTTTGGATAGGGTGTTCTAGGTGTGAGCATGAAAAGACAGCAGATTTCCCTGTTTTGCTTCACGGAATTCCCTTTGTTTTTTGTGACGCATTTGGTGTAAAATCTTTTGAATATTTAATATATATGAGACTAACTATTTTCATGTCAAAAGAATGAGCCAATTGTCTTCTTCATGTGATTTTGCAAATCATTGTCATGACTAATCTTTATTCATTGCACCTGTTTTCTTGAAACAGAGTTGCAGGGGCCTGTTGGTGTGCGCTTTGAAGCTGAAATTGCAAGTACTGTGTCTAATCCAGCAAGAACTGGTACTGGGTCCATTTCAACGAAAACTCTCCCTCTTCCTGCAAATGATGCATCTCCAGTTAACACAACAACTGTCCCTACATTGAATGACGAAGGTCAGGATAAGAAGTGCCTGTTCAAATGGAAAGGACCCAGGAAAATCAATCGGATTTATGGTGATTGGCTTGATGATATGCCATTAGTGCACAACTTCCCAAGTGAAGTGGAGATCTGAAATCAAATTCAAGTTCTCATTCGTTGAAACAAAAGATCTAGACGTTTTGGGTTTGGGGCTCGGCTCTAGGGATTTGATCGGCTGTTATGTGGGAATGCAGTTTCTTTTCTTGTTTACTTTAACAGAATAGGAAATTATATTTCATTCCAATATTGAAACTTAGTGATTGTTTCTGGTCAAGAAAATGGAATAAATGTTCTTTCTTGGTAATATAAGCAATGGCATTCTTTTCTTTTGGGTTCAGGGAAGCAGTAGCTTCCTGGAAGTTATTTCAATGAGCGTGTATGCAGGCGGAAACCATTTCGTGCCTGCCTCGCAATTTTCGTTCTTCCCTTTCATTGGCCTCTTGAAGACTCTTTCTTTCGCACTCTCACTATTTAGTTACAAAAACATAAAAGTGAAGATCACAATGTCTTGATATTTTAAATGCATTGACTACTCTTAAATTACCCTACAGTATGATATTAAAGTTGCCCTAAATTCACTCTAATAAGAGTACTAATCAAAATCGCCTCACAAGGACCATAGACCAATTAACTATCAAAATTAACTAATTTTAAATTTATTTGAATAATTAAAATGAAATGATTTGAATAAAGTAATTAACTAAAACAATTAAAGAAAAACTATATTGACTTTGAGTAACATTAAGAGTTAAAATTCTAAGTCATTCGATTTTACCATAATCAATCAATATAAAATTTAGGTTAATATACTTTTAAAGTATTTATTATTTATATGACAGTGAAATTTTTAATTATATTCAATATACTTTCTCAAGTTATATCAAACTTAACTTCACCTATTAATTCATCATATCTTTATGTGAATTTAAATAGATAAAAATACATTATATTTTATGAAATTCCCTAATTTACATAAAAAAAATAAGTCCACTTATCATTAATACTGCACGAATTATGTTAGTCTATCTCTAATTTTTGTTCAATTTATGATATATATTACCTGAAACTATTGCACAAGATCTGCCCTCAATCTCAATTATGCTTTCCAAATCACTTTTAGTGGTAGTTAACAATTAAAAAGCATTAAGAATAATAAACATTGAAAAAATAAAAATTATGAAATTCTATATTAAATTAGTCATGTTATATCGTAACTTTAAATGGCTAAATTTGTTCATAATTAAAGAAAAGAAAATCAATAATGCCATAATGAATATAAGAATATTCAAGATCATAAAATAAAATTTAAAGATAAACAAAACTAATTTGGCAATATAAGATATCAAGCCTTGATCTTATTTTGTTATTGAATTCTCCTTAGCCGTCTATCTATTGGTCTCCTCCCAAAAGCCCTAAATTTGATTTTTGAATGGGTATTTATAGAGTTTAAAAATTTTATTAGAAAATAAGTAGGAATTGGGACAAAACCGAAAGCTTAACGTATGGTGCTGATGCCATGAATTACGTGTTGACACCACACCATGTCGGGTTTCTAACATCTTTTTCCAATTTCTTCAATGGTAAAATTGCAATCTAGTCCTCCAGATTTTATACAATGAGCATTTTCATCCCAAAACTTGAGATTCATTCATTTAGGTCCAAAAAGCACCTTTCTTCTTGAAATTCAGTCCCTCAACTTTTAGAAGATATTCAATTGATCTCCAAAACTCCTATTATCATGCATTCAAGCCCTTTTCTGCAAAAAGAATGAAACTATGTAAAAGCTATTAAAACTCATATAGTCCTTGCAAATAATAATAAAATCAATGCTAATGTAATAGACTAAAACACATAAAATGCTTTTCATCACTTGTGTATTATGCTTAAATAAGAAAGTGTCATTTCACAAAATAAATAAAGTTAAATACCCAATTTGGTCCCTCAACTTTTATTTCTGGACTTAATTCATCCTTTAACTTTAAGAATTACCCAAATCATCTTCATAGTTTGTTTTCTTGTAACCAAATTAGTCCTTTCATTGACAACAATGCTCACCTAGGGTGTCAAGTCCTCACAATTTAACTCTTTTGATATTCAAAAGCTTACGTGGAAAAACCACCACACTCAATTGATGACATGGCAATAATTTGTGTCTACATCTGATTCTTGCCTCTTCATATCTCCACTAAACCAAGTGGGGCACACACTCAAACTACAAAAAATTGAAAAAAGAAAAGAAAACTTCTAAACTTTTATATGGATGAAACCTTAAAAGCTTTACCATTTTGGATTTAATTTGTTAACTTTTTACACTCAAATTTGATGAATAATTGTTTCTTGCTTTAGAAAAGATGCGTATACATTGACCCATCCCTTGAAAATGGAGAGAAGAACCATGATGGACTAGAAATTAGAGATAAGGAAAAGGAGGAAATTATGGATAAGGTATGTTTGACTTTTCAATTATGTAAACCTTTAGAATAATGTAGTTTTTGTTTGGCTTTTTAATGTTAGTATGACGTGGAATAGAGGTTGGAATTGTTGGGTTGTGTGGAATTGTGGAGATAACATTTGGTCTCTCATATGTTGTTTCTAGATGCTTAGATTCTTACATTATTAAATTAAATATTAATTATATCTTTATTTTATTGTTATTATTATTATTATTATTATTTGGCATTGAATAGATTGATGAAGATGATTTGAAGCACTTGCTAATGTTTCTGCATTTGGAGGGTACTTTTAAACTTGACTGCAATAAGAGATTGAAAAATGTTGAAGGGGATTGTGATGTATGGAAGCTAGATCCAAAAAGGTTTAACATTTGAGAATTCTATAGTAAAGTGGGTTTTGCTATGTATGATGTACAGTTGCTTGAGAAGGTTTACTATTTAGTGCCAAAATCACTAGATAATGGTTTGAATGAAATAGTTGGTGATGATAGTGTTAGGAAAATATTTGAAGTATTAAGAGATAATAGGATAGTTCAAATATATGTTTGTCAAATTGCTAATTTTGGTGAAGTTATCCTAATGTTAAAGCTATCAACACCAGGGGATGATGCAGAAAATGTGGGTGAAAAAGGCATTAAAAAAGTTAATGAATTTATTAGAAGTTCAAGAAATGTACATGAAGTAGCAAATGAGATGATGGAAGTTGGAGCAATGAAGAAGAAAATGAATTTTAATGATGCTAGAGGTGCTAGTGGGGTCCACAAGATGTTGGAATTGAAGATTTAAATACCATTATTATGAATGGTGGTAAGGTTAATCTAAGAAGCTTTAAATTTCATACTAACCAAACCCAGAATCTATGCTAGTTGTTTGACAATGAAGATGAATAGACTATTGAAACTAGGAAAATTTTGAGAAATTTCATAACTTCTTAAGCTAAACCCAAAACTAATAATGAGCAACCACAAGCTAGTGTGGTGTGGGATCTTCAAGTGCTACTATTGTTGTAAGTTTGTTTATTTGCTCTTGTAATTTATTATTTATTTCCTTTAATGTTTATTCTGACTAATTTAAAAATGTTTGTTTATAAAGGACATTGATGCACATGTAGAAGTTGATGATGATGGAGCAATCCAACCAGATGATGATGTAAGCTACATTACAACAAGTGATGATGATAATAATGAAGCTAAACATGATAAAAGAAGAAAGGCTAGACATTCTATGTTTAGGGAAAATGAAGATTAGCTTGTGAAGGGTCTTGACATGACTTTTATTAGCAAAGAACAGTTTAGTTTTAAAGAAGGTAGACATATCAAATAGGTGAAAAATGACAAAGTCAGGTTGAGGGCAATATGTGAAGAAGCTAAGGAGAAGGGGTGTAAATAGAAGATTTTGTTGACCAAGGAGAACTTATTAGACTGTTGGATGGTAAAGACTTGCAACCAAAAGCATATATGCAATTGGACTGTTGTGAACAAGAGGTTTACTTCACACCTTGTGGCTAAGCATTTGGTTGAGATTAAAGGAGCAAACTATTTGCATATAAATTATGATGGCATCTTTTCAGGGAATTATGAATGAGAGAAATATTAAGCTAACTTTTGTGCAATGCAAGAAGACCAAGCCTAAGTTGAAAAAGACTTATGAAGGCACTTCAGAGGCTATATATGGCATGCTATGTCTATGGCCACAATGTTGCTTACAAGAACACTCAGAGGCATATTACTAAGAGAGTTCACTATATTGATGGTCAAAAGACCCATAAGTTTAAGGCAAGGGGGATACAATGGTTTCTACAAAATCTCAAACTTTTGAGTGTTGTGGTGATAGCTTCAGGGGTTTTGTTTATTATGTATCTTGCCTTGTTAAAGCCTATGCCTTGCACAAAATGTAGACATATCCCACTTTTATTGAGAATTGATGAGGGAAGGGTGGTAGAGGAAATAGTTGAAATGTGGAAAGAAAAGTTTAAGGATGTAATGGTCCAAGAAAGCATTAGAGTGAGATCAATATTGGTAAACATAAATGAGACATTGTATAGAGGGTTAGGGAATGAGCTAGTGTTGTTTGATTTGGATAATGATGGTAGTTTGAGTGGAGAAGGAAATGAGGGAAAGTATGGCTCTAGAGACGAGATTCTGAAGAGTACGTGGATTAAGCGAAGTGTGAAGAAAGTTCAAATAAAAGGATCTAAAGTAGCAAAGGTAACTTCCTACTTTGATGGAATTTGTTGGGAAGTTTGGGTGTTTAATGGTCCTATGGTTATTGTCCTTTCCACTGGGGGAAATTTATTTTGAATTTAGGGGTGCTTAAACACTTTACAAGTGATGTAGAAATAGCAGTTATAATTACACACAAAGTATTACTTTTTAACTACTTATGCATGTTTTCTAGGATATGTGAGATGATAATTCTTGCTAGAAGGATTTTTGCTAATTTTATTAGATGTATGAGATGATACGCTTGACGTTTTGTTTTATATTTTATATTACTACTCAGGTTGGACATCTTGTGGGTTAGCCTTTTGTAGAAGTGTTAAGAAATATTCAAGTTTTCGACATAAAAAATATAGCTTAGGTGGTCATTAGAACAATCATGAAAATCAAAATTGAAAATTTGAAGAAGAAAGAAGATCTTACATACTCCTAAAAGTATGTTTTCTTATAGCGAATCCCACACCCACATAAAAAAACAAAAAAAAAAGGTTGGACCAAGTGATGGGCATTTTTTTTTTTTTTTTTATGTGGAGGTGTGTACACCCGGGTGTGGGATCCGGGTGTGCACCCATCATTTTCCTTTCTTATATATTTCTTTATTTTGTTTGGTTTTGTATATGCTTGATTGATTTCAATTCATGCTCACTTGGTTTGGATGACTTATATGTAAGATGTCAAGATGTTTAATTGTTATCTTTAAACAAAAAAGTGAAGTACAATACACCTTGCTTGCCTCTCGATATTGTTTTCATTGATGAGGGGTGGACCCCCTAGTATTGTTGTGGTTCTGCTTGCATCAATGTGTAGGCCACCTTGCAAAATAGCTATCTATCTCTAAATACATTTTATTTTTGCAACATAAGCTACCCCTAAATGCTAGTGAAATTTGCCTGTAGATTTTAAACAACAAATGTAGATTAGTATGAGTTGATTTCTTGGTATATATGAGGAAGCGGAATTGGAATCTTAAATTGCTTGAAAGACATGATTAACTTTTAAATATTTGACTTGTGGCTAAATAGTTTCGAAATGGGTAAATTGCCTCAAAATATGTTATAGTATTAGTTCAACTACATTTAAATGGTTATATGTGTTTGTTTGGCCACCTACATTATTCTTGGTTTATTGAATCCTTTTCCATTGTTCAACTATTACTGGAAGACATTTAATAATGAAAGTTTGAATTGAATCTCATTTTCTTATATACTTTAGGGGTTGAGTGGTTCATAGTAAAGTTGGTGAAACCAAGGCTTCATTAATAGTTGAAACTGAATTGAAGAACTTAAAATGTATAAGAATTCTTTTAACAATTTATCCCATTCGTAGAATAATACTTTATGAGATTGAATTCAATGCATGTTGATGTTGATTACATTATATGAAACCCAACTCATTCTTTGTCACGTATGTATTATTTGTTTTTGCTTGGATAGGTTGGAACTCAAAGTCAATTACATTGTAGTGTTGTTGATGGCTTCAGCTAGTTATGATCCTTGAGTTGTTGTTGAGGTGATTGTTGCGATGCATGAGGACTTAGTGAAGGATGAAGGGTCAGCAAGGCTAGAAAGTTACTTCTTCCATTCACCTTTTAGGGATAGGGTTCAAAAGTTGTCTTAATCTAAGGTAATGGAAGAAGCACTCATGATTTATGGAGAAACATTACCTGAACAACAAGTTGAAGGTTTTCTCTTGAGTTGAAGGTGTAGTTTTTTGAAGAATTTCATGACATTAAAACAACTTTCGAAGATTGGGAATGCACTTTTTTTGTTTTTGCTCCTTTTTTGTTTGTTTTTTTTTTTTTTTTTTGGAATAGAAACAGAGGATGAAAATTTATTTGATAGAGTTGCAAGGTTAATCATACTTGAATCTAGCTAGATGCTTCCATTATTTTTGTGTTCTAACATACTTGGACTCGCCAACATAGTTGCAACTTGTAGAAGTAAAGAAACACAAAGTATTATTTTGAGATGTTGTGATTTCTACCACTTTAATTTTTTGATTGAATTAATAATTGCATATCCATTCAAGAATTGCCATTCAGTGTATGATAAGAGTCTAATTTTACCTGCATAAATACCAAATGAGTTTTTAGTTTTAAGGTCTAGATTTATTGTATAATAAAATTATTAAATTTACTAAAAAATAAAATAAAAATTATTGAATGGAATGTAACCTCTAATATTAGGAGTGTCGCCTCTATCTAATAATTTTATGTTGTGTAGTTCGATGTAAATATTAAACAAGTTTTTTATTTTATAGTTTAAACTATCCAAAATAATTTTTATTTTTGTACTTTGAGTTTATTTTAAATTAATTGTTATTTTTTATTTGTTTAGATAGATAAATATTTTTTCTTATTTAATCATATTATTATCCATGCATTTTAATTAATTATTGTATCATAAAAGTATATATTTATCTTTTAATTTTTTTCTCAAAAGTAATATAGGCTTTTTATTTTTTTTATAAGCTCAAAAGTAATATAAATAAATGTATGTGTTATTTATAAATTTTTAATTTAAACAAAAAAATTGAAAAAAAAAAAGAGAAAAAGAGTATAAAACAGGAATTATTTATGAGAAACAAACTCTAATATTACAGAATTTTATCATATTTATATTGTATGATCTAAATTACAATTTTTTTTTTAAAGGGAGCCCTTTTTGGCTTATTAAGATAACTCTTAATATCAAAGGTGATACTTTTATTTAATAATTTATATTATATAATTTAAATATAAATAGTAAATTAGTTTTTCATAGTTAGAATTATAGAATAAAAATTACTGGATGGGAGACACACTCCAAATAAGTTTGGAAAAATCATATGTTAAGTCTTTGAGCTAATCCTAGATTTGTCATTGCGCCTCTAGATTTTAATTGATACATATAAGCCCTTGAACTTTATGATTTGAGCAATTTAACTCTTAATTCTTTAACTATAGTAAGAATAAGAGCTAAATTTCTATAAGAATAAGGGATAAATTACTCGAATCATGGAGTTCAAGAGTTTACATGCATCAATTAAAATTTAGGAGCTCAATAGTAAATTTGGGATTAGTTCAAGGGCTTAACATATGGTTTTCCCAATCAACCCACCCATATTTTCATTTTTTATTGTTTTTCTCTCTTTTTATTTATTATATATATAAAGAAATTAATATTATCAGTATCAATCTTAACTTTTAAAAATAAATTTGAGTTTAAATTTATATTTAAAAATTAAAATTTTAATTAAAAATTTAAAATTTAATTAATTTTTAAATTTAAATATCAATATTAATTAAATTTTAATTATATGAAATTACTTAACTTAATATACATTTTATATATACATATGTATATATATTTAAGAAGATAAAGCCCTGCACCTGCTTTTGGTTGTTGGCGTTGGGTTCAGAGACAAAAATCGTCTGGTAAGAAAGTGGCCGGGGGATTGGCTGCTATTCAATTGGGCCGCACAAAAAATCAGCAGCTATTGACACCTGTCTTCATATCAAGCTGCTACGTCACCAGGTCAGCACCTAACCCTCCCTCCTTCCTTCAAACACATCAACCACCCAATGGACCATGGAGACCAATGCTCTCGCTTCTCTCCGCCGGCCAACCTCCCATCGCCATCTTCAACTTCTTCTCCAAAACCCGAACGCTAACCAGGACCATCTCTTCTCGTTCAATCATGTCTATAAGCTTCAAGCCCCATGCATTTGCAGGCAATCCTATAAGATCCCAGACCCCAAAACCGCATGACCCACTTTCACCTTCATCTGCTTTCGAATCCCTCAAGGCCCAACTTCTCCAACGCCATGATTCCCCGATATCCCCTCATTCCAAAGTTTTGCCCTTTCGGAAAGGTAGGCCCTTGGCTACTTCCTCTGGATGTGAAGGAGATGATTCTGTGCCCAATTGGCATCTGGGTTGGATCAGTTTAGATGATTGCAAGGGTATCCTCGCGAAGGAAGGGGTCCAGTTGACTGAGGAATCGTTGGTGTATTTGGGTTCGAGGTCCGAGGAGGATGCGGTTTATTGGGCTATTGATGTTTCTGAGCAGAATGCATTGGTTTCTGAATTGGGCGGGAGGCAGCTATGGTTTGTCGAGCTCAGGACGTTGATGGTGGCGACTGATTGGGCCAATTCGGTGGCTATGGGTGAATTGGCTATTGCTGGTCATGTAAGTGGTGACGGTTGTGTTTTCTAGTTGTTATATTTGAAGGTTCATTCTGTGTTAAAAACTGCTAGTTGGTTTAAATATATGATGCTGTCTGTTGAAATCTTATGTTATTGTCATGCTTATTGCTTCAAGCCAAGCTCGTTAATATGGTTTAAAATGTCAATCTAAATATTGAAATGATCCTGCAGTCTAATTAAATATCTAAAATTTACTAATGTCACATAAAAGAAGTCTCAATGATTTGGTAATCTTTGAACTCTGGTAATTGAATGGCTTAGGACTTAAGATTTCCTTATTCATTTTGTTGTGGCGCAATGGATGATTTATTTATTTTGTGATGCTTTAATCAGAAACAAACTGATTCTATCATGTCTGTTGGTAAGTTAAATACATTGGCATTTCTTTCAAGCTGCATTAGTTGGTCTAGAGGCTGTTTGCAAATCTTATGACTAGTAATCTTTTTGTTTTTATCAGCAGCTTATGTCCTGCTATTATTTGTCCTTTTTGTTGTCTTCCAGCAAAAGCTAGCATTAGATTTGTTCAATATCGGCAAATTTAATTTTCATATGTGTTTCATGTCTCTTATCAATGTGTTTAGTAGTCCAAAGGTCTTTGGCTGTGTATTTAGAGTGCCAAATGGTCTCTAGCAGTTTAGCTGCTCTGTCAATCCTCTTGGACAAGAAGGTTCACTAGACTTGCAACCTGTGCCAGTTTAATTCTTTTTATCGCTATTCTCCCCTTCAATATTTGGTTAAAAACCTTGTCTTTCATCTGAACTGAACTTTTTCTTCTCTTTTCACTTTCCTTTTACACAGCATTTTCCTGACTGCAAAAAAGTAGTCAGTAATGAGAGGAGGACTGCCCCACATTCAGGGGGCCCCTCTCCTTATCAATGGTTAGTTTTGTGCAGTCTAGACTGCAAAAAACATTTCTGTTCCTTTTATCTAGAATCCAATAATTTAGTTGGGGCGATAGGAGAGAGAAACAGAAGAGGGGAGAGGGGTATATTTGATTAGTACTGTCTGCAACCCATTTGTTGAAATGTTGATAGATTCTTATATACTTATTAAATTTGTGTTCTAAGGTTTTTCACATGAAAAGACTTGCACTTTCACATATTTCACCTTTAAAATATTATGTTACTTTTTACATTTTACTATTACTGAGATTTTGGAATTTATTCCCTGGTTTTTACAATGACCAGGCTCGAGCGATGCTGGAATGGCATAATACAGCACGTTTTTGTGGGCATTGTGGAGGAAAAGCAGTCTCCATGGAAGCTGGGAGAAGGAAACAGTGCTCCAATGAGTTATGCAAGAAGAGGATTTACCCACGTGTTGATCCAGTAAACTACTGCTTTTCCTTTATTCCATTAATGATTGATTTTCCTTTTACTGGAAGTGTTGGTTGTCACGTTACTCTTGCTGATTAAGGGTTACTGACAACAGGTTGTTATTATGCTGGTCATTGACAGAGAGAATGATCGTGCACTTTTAAGCAGGCAATCCAGATTTGTACCCCGAATGTGGAGCTGCTTAGCTGGATTCATAGAGGTAACTGTTTTATGCAGCTTGTATCCCTTAACAATCTCGAGGTGTTACTGGTAAATTAAATAATATTTTAAATATTATGATTCCATGGTTCTCTTGTCCTCAATCATTCATGTATCTAGTTTTCTTTTTTTATTATTATTAAAAAAAAAAAAGATTATGTATGCATGTTTTAGTTTAAGCACTCTCTCTCTCTCCCCCCATGCTGCATGCATTTATAGATGCAAGCTGCAGGGCTCTGCTGCACTTTCATCGTTTGATGTGTCTTATTGTCCTTAGCCGGGGGAAAGCTTAGAAGAGGCAGTAAGGAGAGAAACATACGAAGAAACTGGTATTGAAGTTGGAGATGTTGCCTACCACAGTTCTCAACCTTGGCCTGGTATTATTTCCACAGTATTTGAAAGAGCAGGATGTTTATTAGTGTCATCATTTTTGTGTGCCTTCTGTTTTGCTATGATTATATATGAATCTCTCTAAACCATTTTTATTTCCTACATTCACTATGCTATTTATTTTCAGTTGGTCCATCCAGCATGCCATGCCAATTGATGGTGGGGTTCTTTGCATATGCAAAATCACTTGAGATAAATGTGGACAAGGCAGAATTAGAAGGTGCTTGAACATCTAGAATGCAATTCAATGTGCATCTTTTTAATAATTTTTTGTCTTTCATTTTGCTTCTTTTTGTTATGATACTGCACTTTACTAGTTCTTAAGATATGTCCTTTTTCTTGGTTGACTTTTGCCCTTTTTGAGAACTTCGTGGCTAAATCACCTCTGCTGTAAATCACACTCATCAGTCATTAGAGATTGGTGATGTCTCACTGTTGTTCTTTTAGACCAATATCAAGTCAGTGTTATCATGTCCTCCAAATTCTCCTGTATCTCTATCTCTGTCTACCTGAAACCATGATACTCCTTTCCAGCTGCATTGAAATCATTTCTCATTGGGTTGTGGAGGACTTGGCCATTGTATGTTGATTTCTTCAAATTGTCCTAAGCATTTCATATTCTTCATTTCGCATGTGTTATTTTTTTTCAAGT
>BPVZ01000025.1:913138-926944 GCA_020521535.1 Rubroshorea leprosula | reverse complement strand
TGATTTTATTTCATCATATGACTTGTGAACATTGCCCTGGTGATCAGAAGCATTGAAACTGAGCATTATGAGTTTTCTTGATAAAAGTAAAAGTACTTAATTGTGTAGGTAAATGTTTTCAGAAAAGAAAAAAGATAAAAAAAAGAAGGCAGGGAGGAAGTATGGTAATTCTAAAGTTCTGCTTTTCCTCATTGCCACTTGCATGAAAATCTTATTGTTTTGAGTGTTGATACAACTGTGTTATTTCTGAGTTGTAAGTTGCTGTTTTTTCTTTAAAAATGACAGGTTTTCATTTGATCCCAATGCCAAGTTGGGTTTGGATATTGCTTCCTGCATTCTTACAAGGTATTTTCTGCAGTTGTGGTCAACGTTTTTGTTATTAATTCCCATAAGTTTTAGCAAGAACTTGAATTTTCAATTTTGGGGTTAAGTCTATTGTGACTAGATTAGATTTACCTTGAATCTACATTTATTAATTTGATGCATTCTTATTACTGCAGGGCTCCACTAGGGCTAGATGCTGAAGGAAAAACTAAATATGTTATACGACCGTAAGCCTTCTTATTAAACCTATAATTTTCTTGATTTGAACTTTCCTTATCCTGCTTAATGTTACTTGCTTGGTGATTTGGATGTTTAAAATGCTTTATTCCTCTCCTATGTTATTGAACCGATTTCTTCAATTTCTGATCTTGAGTGTTCTACAAATTTTTCAATGAAAGACACAGAAAAGGAATAAATGAAACTATGAAAGCTGGTGTTCCTACTGATATCATATCTTTGATTTTTTTTTTTTTTTTGGTCAGCATCATATTTTGATGTTTTGTTCTGAGATGATTAGATTTATGCTATGTTCTTTATGTGGATTAATTTCAATGCTCAGGTATACTCCAATATCAGACCCAGATGCTAAAGGATACTTTGACTTATTAATAAAGGTAAGAAGCAATCAGTGTCTACCTTCCTTGTCCTCTTTCTTTTTTGCTCTTTTAAAGATGCCATTCCATCATAGACAACTACTAGTAATGCAAATCACTTCATCCAGAACTTAAAAAATATTTTTGCAGGTGTATCCCGAAGGAAAAATGAGTCAGCATTTTGCAAGCTTGAAACCAGGCGATGTTGTTGAAGTTAAAGGGTAGGTATTCCATGTGCTATGGTTCTTATTGTGATATTATGGTGTATTATAGTTAAAACTCAATTCTTTATCTCTTTCAGGCCCATTGAAAAGCTCAGATACACTCCTAACATGAAGAAACATATTGGAATGGTAAGTGCTCATTTCTTAGATGTAAATTTTAATTTAATCAATTTCCCCTCCTAAAGAAGTGAAAGAATTCTGGCACTGAGGTCAATTCTTCACACCCGGTGCCAATTTCAATTTCCAAGGCTCAGAACGGCTCATAAAAGCCACTGGTGTATTTTGTGTTCTCTATTGTCAACTCTTTGCATATAGTTTTCTATATTCTATTCGATGTTTACTTCTAATCAAATGATCTGCTAAATGGTTAGTGTCATTATTAGTAACAACTACAACCACACAAAGATATCAAGGATTACTAAAAATGTTGCAATCACTTGTCTGAAGTACAACTGTATTCTGTCCTTCTAGATTGCAGGCGGCACAGGCATAACACCAATGCTTCAGGTGATTGAGGCTATACTGAAGAATCCTGATGATAACACCCAGGTAAGCTATTCTGCTATCTATTTTTTTCAAGCAAATTCTTGTATCTTTTTCATCACTCATTTCTAGTTTCTAGACTAAATATAACAGTTGGTTGTACTTTTATCTTGACAGGTATCACTGCTCTATGCCAATATTTCTCCAGATGATATACTGCTCAAGCAGAAGCTTGATATACTTGCAACTAGCCACCCAAATTTGAAGGTACCATTAGTTCGGATTTGGATATGAAATAGTTTCTGTATTGATGGATATTTTCCTAAAGCTTATTCTATATCCAATCTTTTTCAATTCTCGTGTGAGAATTCCAGGTATTTTACACAGTGGACAATCCATCCAAAAATTGGAAAGGTGGTTCAGGTTATGTATCAAAAGACATGGTTGTGAAAGGTTTACCTGCTCCTGGTGTTGATACTCTTATCCTAGTAAGTGACACTTCTGCTTCTCAAAATTTTGCCTTAATCTCTGACCAAATTGTTTACCAATGACAGCAGTCTGGCATTTTCAAAACAAACGAGACCATGCCTGTCTATAAGTGTAGAACTAAATTATAACTTATTTTCACTATTGCTGACGAACTGACAGGGTATTGTGATGACTGATGAGTTTGTTTCTTCAAAACGCTGATGCCTTTCTTATGTTTGTTCAGGTATGTGGTCCTCCAGGGATGATGAATCATATATCTGGCAACAAGGGTAAAGACTACTCACAAGGAGAGGTATGAAAGGCAATTTGAGTGCTTATTTTTTCTTCACAAGTCAAAAGCCCTAACTGTAGCCATTTTTTTCTTGTAGCTTGCCGGCATACTCAAAGAACTTGGATATACTGAGCAAATGGTGTACAAGTTCTGAAAGATGAAGGTGGCATTTGATGAAGCTGCTTTTCTCATGTTTCCAACACAAATTTTGTGTAACAATGCCCATTCTTGAAATGGCATTTGGGTAGAATTTAAAGCAAATGGATATTATTAAATAATTTGCTGATAGTACACAATTGAAGCAGATACTTTTTTCTCTTGGGGGCAAATAAAGCAAATACTAATTGATATATCTGCAATTGATTTGTTATCTGCATATATTTCTATGGTGGTTGTGGGTGGTAGTTATGGGATGACATGGGCTACCAAATCCCTGAAATCGTTCATATTGAATTTAATATATTTTTTATGAGTATAGATATCACAGGAGTTTGGAATTGGGATATTCCATTTTGATCCAAACCTAAACTGTAGGGTACATGCTAAAAAAAAAAAAATGGAAGTCTACAAGATGGGCTCCCAGACCCACGTCCATAACTGCTTTCCATTTCAACAAATCCATGTTATCCTCCCTCCCCATATCTTCACCATATACTAGTATACTACTCAAATAAGGAACCCACACCAGAGAGGGTCGATGTCCATACCGGTCACACCCGGCCACACCCACTGCGAGTTCAGTGCTGTCTTACCTCAACCCGAATAGCTACAGAGCGCCCCATACCACAAGACTACAGCACAAAACCACCACACCGCTTACTCTGCGAACAATCTCAACCCTTTTCGTAAAAACAAGAGAAATGCTAGTGACAAAATTCCTTTTTGTACTCTTCTTCCACACTCGTAATATAATTGGTCTACGTGATGATTTTAAATTTAAACTAGACCTGGTCTTTTTTCTTTCTTTTTTTTAATTATAAAGTTTTTATAATAATTAATTATTACATGTCTATCTTAGAGTTTTGAGGTTAACTAGCTATAAAAATTGCAAGGAAGTCTAAGATTAACTAGCCAAGAATTTAGAAATTAAGGATCGAGTTATGGGTTCGAGTGCCCATGACTGGGTTTTCTCTAGTTTTTTCTGGTGTTAATAGTTAAGTTTGTATTATATACACACACTTGTATACTGCTGTGTACATAGAAAAAGACGATAGTGAAATTGGTGAATTTTCATGCATCCTTATTTCCTAACTTATTTAGGGTATTTTTGTCCTTCTATAAATCATACAACTAATAAATATTTTTATTGTAAGACTTTTAAAAAGTTGAGGTTAAGAAAAATTTTGGGATTTTCCAATAAAACCAAACAAGAGAAATGATACTAGTTGAATATTTATAGTACATGTGGTGGCTTCTTAATGGCCTATGTCTCCCATGGAATAGTTAAACTAGGTAAGGCTTGTTGGCTTGATTTAATCTAAAAAAGGTCATCATGAACTACTTAGTAGAATTACATATCTACAAGGTTTTTAGATTTATAATTGATAAATTATCTTAATTAGTAAGATACTTCATGTGAAGCTATTATGCTAGCTTAATTGCCAAGACTAAGTAAAAGACAAGGTATAAAGGATAAAGGGTTTATATCATGTTAGATAGTACATGTTTAGACTATTAGACCATATTACTTGTAGAATGTTAAAAGACGTTGCCCACTTCTCTCTTTATCTTATGCTCATATATATTACTTATATAGAATGTCGCATATGCCACCTTAACTATTCTATAAGATAAGAAACCTACGAGGTACAAAAATTGACATATATGCTTACCATATGACAAATCAAGAAAGAAACTATAAAAAAGCCACCTCACTCCAAAAAAGTAATTCTTTTGAATCCTTCTTCCCTTCCAGCCTTCCTACTCCCTTCCTTCACCTTCTCTGGACCATACTTAAGCATTGGAGGGCGCACATCGAAGGCACCTCCAGTGCCCCCCTAAAAAGTTTTTCCTTTCTTCCACTCGTAGGTGACGCAAGTGCTCGAAAACCTTTTCCAGTTATTCCAAGCAGTAAAATCAAGAATATCACGAAAATATTGTGTAAATTTTTTTTCAAAATCTTCCAAATACCAAAAAATGTCTTTTCGAAAAAAATATTTTTTTGATACAAAATTATCCTCTGCAAACCAAACAAACCCTATATCAATAAATCTATGGTTATTTATCAAGAAATTTTTGTGCAGTTTGGCCCCTTGAATGTGGGGATGTATTGCGTTCTTTTTATTTAGAATGTTTCGTATATTTGGCTCAATATGAGGCTACTGAAATTTGGCGCGCATTGCTCAGCTTACTTACAACTTAAAATAATTAAATTAATTTATACTTTTTTAAAATAATTATGGATTTTTTTATTTTTTATTCAAATTAAGGATACAAAGATAATTTATGTGTATAAAAAAAAGACAGTTTTTTTCTTTTTTTTACATCATAGGGTAAAAAATTCTCAGTGTCACAGAAGTTTAAACTTTTAATATTGATTTCAAATTAAGATTTTTAAGTTAATTAATAAATATTAATTCAATTAAATTTTTATTGATAAAAAAATTAAAAGATAGTAAATAAAGACTTTTTATAATAAAATAATTAATTAAAAAAAATAAATAATCAAAATACTGGTTTAGTAAATAAATAATAACAATTAATTTATAATAAATTCGTAGTCAGAACTGAACATTTTATTTTGGGACATAAGAAGTATAAATTTAGTAGTTCGCAATGCACGCTGCACAGACAAAAATGTAATTCAAATATTAAAATTACTAAAATATTATTAATAAATTAAGATAAAAAATTTTTATTTAATGGAATTTTGATATTTTGACAAATTTATAAAATCTGGATTTTTTTGTGCAGATGATTAAAAAACACTATTTGATAATTTATTATAAAATGATATAATTATAATGTTATATAACATTATAAATTTATAATATAATGTATTATTATATAATTGACTTTTTTTATTTAGGGTTTTATCTATTATATTAAATATATCTATTTATTTAATGACATGCCATACTTATTTAATAAAATGTTATAATTGTAAGTTTATAATTTTATATAATATTGTAACTATATCATTGTCGAACTTATTTCTCTCTCTATCCTAGGTAATTGTGTTTTTTGATTTTTTTCTCTAAATTATGGATATGAGAATAATATTTGTATTTAGAATAAGGATCCATCTATATATAAATTTTACACACTACAATTACATTAAATCTTGGTTATCATTTTTTAACTTTTAATTGTTGAGATTTATTATAATTGTTTAAATAAATAATAATAATAAATCACAATAATTAAAAGTTAAAAAAATAAATAGTTAAGATTTTATATAATTATAATGTGTAAAATTTATATGTATTTATCTAGAATATCTTTAAAAAAGAAATAAAAGATAAAATGATATATTTTATAATTAGATAATTAATTAAAATAAAAAATAATAATAAAATTAAAATAAAAAATATTTATGTATTTTAAAAAGTAAAAAATGTAATTAATTTAAAATAAATTCAAGCTGGGCAGTGTAGGGGTGGGGTGAGGGGCTAAGGGGGTAGGAAATGTTTTTGGGCGCGGCCTGGTGGCTGGCCCGTTTTGACCACCGGGTCCGGGTCAACCGGTTGAACCGGTTCACCCGATTGGTTCAACCGGTCAACTAAAAAAACTTTCTTTTTTGGCATTTTTATTAAATTTTACTTTTGTATGTTACTTTCACTCTATTTTTAAGAACTAATCATCATAAAATCAACTTGAAAATTATCATTTAAGCAATTTAAAATAATAAATTTAATTAAATGCATATAATTTTTAAGATTAAAACTAATAAATATTAAAATACATAATATGAAATAAATATATCAAGCATGATAATAATAAAGAATTTAATCTTAAACTGAATTTACTACAAAATAAGTACTAAATACAGAAAAAAAATCTCAAACCAAATCCACAAATCCACTACAAAATAAGTCTTGAATATATATAAAAAAAAAATCTCAAACCAAATCTATAACAAAAACAAATATTAAATAAATAAAGTATCATTACTAATTCATTTGTTTTGATTTAAATGAGGAGCATCTTCATCAAAATAAGCATGTAACTCTCAAAAGTCTTACTTGCTATCACTTTCTTTAGAACCATCACCAATTGTTTCTAATTCAATTTCTCCACTACAACAACCAACTTCCTCACCAACTTGCTCTTCCTCATTGCCTTGAAATTGAAATTATAGAATTATGCAACAAAAACAAATGTAAAAAATAAGTTTCAGTTGTTTATTAACTAAATGATATAATAATATAATGTATTAAAAATTAAATTAACTAATGACTAACCTTCCTTTTGATTTATATGACAAATTGGAATTGCACCTTCATTATAAATCATATTTTTCAATTCATCATAATCAAGAATTAGAGAATCATCTTCTTCCATTATCCAACAATCAACATTGTCTATGCTCTCATAATCAATAGGATCAAAACTAATCTTCTTACCATCAATCCTATAATTCAAGAATCATAAAGATTAGTAAAAAATTAAATTAATAAAGCTTAAGCAAAAGATAAACAATGATTTCTGCTACTGCTTCTAGTCGGTGGAGTAGGAGAAAAAGGCAGCAGTAGAGGAGATGAAGAGTAGAAGGAGTGTAGCAAAGGAGAAGAAGTTCTGCTTTGCTACTTCTATTGAGTGAAGGATGAGGAAGATTCTGATTTCTATTGCTGCTTTTGTTTAGTGGAGCAAGAGAAGAAGGGCAGCGACAGAAGAGATAAGGAAGAGAAGGAGGGCAGCGATGGAGGAGATGATCTGCTCTATAACAGTATAACTTTTGTTTTGCTTTACTGTTTCAGTCCAATGAGGAAGGAGGAGGTGATCGGTAGTCAACAGAGGAGATGAGGAGGAGGTGCTCAACGGAAGAGAGAAACCACTTTCCCAAGACAATCTGTTTTGTTTTGAGCAGAACAGATGAGGTAGATGAAGACGATCGGCAGAAGAGAAAAAGTGTAGCGATAAAGGAGAAGATCGACGAACGATCGACGAAAGAGAAGATCTGTCCTTCTGCAGTTCTGTTGGTTCCTTCTGGAATTTGGGTTTTGCAATTTGTTTCCCACTGTCTCGAACTCCCAATGATCTTAGATTCTTAGGGTTTTTACTTAGTTTGACTGATTTTTAATTTAAATTTTAAATTTTAATTTAAGTCAAAAGACAAAAACTTAAAAAGATGATGAAAATTTCAGCCCGATCGGTTGTAGCAGGTTGCACGAGTTCAGCTGGCGTGACGGGCGTGATGGGTTTCAACGGGTTTCAATAGGCCATTTACCTTAATGGGCTGAAGTCTTCAACCGGCCCATTTTCAAGCCCGGATCCGGTTGAACTGGTTCAACAGGCCGGGCCGGGCCGGGTGCAAAAACATTACATAGGAACTCTTTCATCGTAGTTTGGGTACAAGAAGGAGGGCAAAATAGGAAGCTCAGTTACCTGATCCGGAGGAAGCTGTAGGAAATTTTAGTGCCTGAGTGGAGAATAGAAATACTATTTTTTTTTTTTTAATTTTTTTTTTCAAATGTCCGAAGTATGGCTAAATTGGAACTAACCCTAATCTCTTCTTCATGTGAACCCAATTCATTAACACTCGTCTACTCTCCCTCTTGATCTCTCCATCTTCTCTCTCGACAGCTTCCACAGCTCCTTCGTTCTCATGCCAGACATGGAGGAAGAATTGCAGAAGCGAAACACGGATTGCGTTTATTTCCTAGCTTCTCCTCTCACCTGCAAGAAGGTTCCTTTCAAACCCATTGAAAGCAGCTTCTTTTCTCTTTTAATCTTTGCAAATCGTTTTTCTTCTTCATTTTTTTTTTTTTAATTATCTCCGACCCTGTTTATCAATCTTACTATTGCAAATAATCAGTTGCCCCGACCGGCATTTTAGGGATCTTGGGAGTCCAGGGTTTTGTTGAAAGAAAACTGTTTCACTTTTTCCAGTTTGGATTCAATTCAATTAACTTCGTTTTTTTTTTTTTTTATTCTCTTTTACGTCGTGGGTTGGTTTTGTGTGTCTGCAATTTTGGATTCTGGTATTTCTTCTTTTCAGCTTCTAACTGATTGGGATCCTAATTTAGTATAGGAAGCATTGAGTCCTTTCAATTGGTAATTGACTCTGGGTGGGTAATATCAGGTCTGCAGAGCCTGCTTTGGTTTTATGCATTGCTTGTGTTTTGTGTATTTTGTTAAGATTGTTAAAGATTTGATCTTTTGGGTTTATCATTCTGTAGCTTTCATGTTTTACAATGATCTGATCTGATATCTTCTTTGGTTGGGGAAAAGGAAAATAATTGAGTTATGCTGTTTTTTTCTTTTTTCAGGGAGTGGAGTGTGAGTTTCGGCACAATGAGAAGGCTAGGCTCAACCCAAGGGACTGCTGGTACTGGTTGTCTGGGAATTGTCTTAATCCAACATGTGCTTTTCGGCATCCTGTAAGCTCATTCTCTTTTTGGTTCATGTTGAGCGTATGATATGAATATAGTTGTTGGAGTTAAATAATATATCTTGAAAGTTATATGTCTTCATACATTTAGTCTTCTGTACAATGAATAACCAGTCCTGTATTTTTCTTTTTGTTACCATAAAGATTCTAATGTCATATGTTCAAGAACTTGAGTTCCCTTATACTAATGGATTGCCAGGCATCTCATTAGGAGAAAAGTGTACAGTCAGGTACCACAAATATACAATCTTAGAATGTTCCTATAGTTAGAATTTGTATTCTAACAAAATTTCAATTAAACTGATTAAACTTGTTTAACTAAGTCTCTGTCTCAAATTCTTAAGGATAGGCCATGTGCATCTTTTTTCTTAATTGAAGCCAATGTCTGTTTTATTTCACACTCACAGTTTTGAATTTCCACAAACATTTGATGATTTGTCTACCAATTTTTTCCTTTATTCCTTTTTCCTCTCCCAGTGTGCACCCATATTTGTACGTTGCACTACTTGAAAGAACTGTCACCTGGTTGATAGTTATTTCATATGAATACTATTGTGCCACAATGTCCCTTGTGCTGATTGTCAGAGAAAGTTGATAGGGTATTATTCTATGTTGAAAGGTGGCAGCTTAGCTAAGGATGATTCAATTAGTTCATGGTCAGGTGTCTGGTGTTCCATTCTTGATATTAGTGTTATAACAATATGAGACTATTGTGATGATGGCTTGATGTTGTAATGTTGTGAGACTAGATTGTAAGATATCTAGGCTTGTGTTTTTGGAATCCTATGAGAACATATAGGATATGGCCTTTTCTACTAAGCCTCAAGTTAGCCTTCCCAGACATTCACTCTGGTGGGAGAGTGATTAATAATGACCTATTCTTTGTTTCTTTCTAACTCTTTACTTTTAAATTCAGGCAGTTCCAGGTTCCCAAATGTGGTTGCCTAGTAGATACATTTTAGGGTTACAATGGCTTTCTCACTTCTGAGCTCAATCAATGGTTATTTATAGAGTTATTGATGACATTAATTTGGAAGCTGAATTTTCTGGAAATGGAAGGGTATCTTGGTGTATCACTTTTTACAGTTTCTACAATTTCTGTGTTAGAACCTTTCTTCTTTTTTAATAAATCAAGATTTATCAAACAAACTGGAGGTTTTTTAATGATATGGCTATACCAATTATTACAAGTATTTCCTCCCATGAATTGTTAAAGAGGAAATTATCATTGTCTTTTTTCCAAATGAACCTTGGTATAACTGCAGGAAAGTAACAAATAAAATGTTATTATTGATACATCATTGAAATTGATTTTGAAACTACAGATGTTTCTTTATTTTCATACCATTATTTCTTAGAGTCTAATGAGTACGCATCACTTTGAATATTTTTACCTTTGACTTCAAACGTGGAGGTTTCTTTTTAACAGATGTACAAGTTAGGGATGTTTGCACTTGCATATTTAAATTATCATGAGAATACAAGTGTACTAGGCACATGATTACAAAACTTACACTATTTTATTTTTCCTCTTCCATGGCCATGCCCTTTCTTGTTATTGTAATTCTTTTATATATATATATATATATATATATATATATCCTTCATTCTCACTGTTTTCAGGCCATATGATCTGCTTTGATTAGTTGCATCTCATGTATTATCTAGATGTTCTTCTTCATATCAATCACATTTACCATGTGTTCCGAAGTTATCCCAGAGTCCAATATACTGCCTAAACTACCTAATGGTCATTATAATAAAAAGAAATTCTGGATAACTTTAGTGTTTCCTATTTGTTGACATGATATCACTTAAGGACAAATTTGGGCACAAAGACTTATTGTTGATTTCATGAGTCTTGGAAGAATCCACTATCATCTTATATCTGATCTTTCTTGGCTAAATAGGACAGATAACCTGAAGCAATAGAGACCATAATAGAAAAGGGTAGGCATTAAAACATCATAACAACAAGTGTTGGCATTCAACATCCATAGTCTGTTTTCCATTTTGGTGCATTACCTTTTTTATTGTAATTAAGCATCTTTTTGTTTATTATTCAACTTGTTCTTCTGGTCTATGGAGGTGTGTGTTTCTGTCTTTTGGCTTCATTTTCATTGGTGGTTATTATTTGAGGAGGTTATTAAGGAGTTCTACCTTTGCAGCCACTTGATGCACCTTCTCCAAAGCCTGCCGAATCTACTGCATCAAAGTATCAGGGTTCTACACCAATCAATAAGACTGGGACTCCTTGTTACTTTTATTACAATGGTTACTGCAATAAAGGTGACAGATGCCCTTTTCTGCATGGTCCTGATGGTAGCTCAACAGTGGGGAAACCTCTGAAGCCCGAAGTGCTCCCCTCGGAAACTAAGTCATCTACAGGAAATGATACTCTATCAGCTCCAACAGAAACAAGTAACAAGCCTTCTGCAACTGCACAAAAACCAACCATGGAAACCAGTGTTAAGGTTAAAGAGGATTTTCAGAAATCAGCCTTAAGAAATTTGCCACAGAAAAGTATCTCTCCACAGATATCTGAGTCTGAATTTGAAGAAGCTGCTAGAGTTAAGTCAGCTCCTATGCTTCAGGCAGAAGATGTCACTCAAATAAGATCAAATATCTACACAGATCAGAGTTCAGAGGATCAAATGGATGACCATGTTGAACCAGAAGAGCGGTTGGAGTCATCCCCAGGTTTTGATGTTCTTGTGAATAACAAAACGGAGAATTTGGATTATGAGGATGAGTCAGAGTATTTACTTGCCCTTGATGGGGAGCACAGGGAGCATTTCTTGGGTTATGATCAGGATGTGTATGATGCTTACGATCACTTGGATAATGAGCATATTTTTGATAATGTCAGAAGACCTTCTGACCACTTGGGAGAAAGATTGGATTCGGTATTTTCCCAAAAGAGAAGAAAACTGCTGCCCGATGAATTGTTGTCTGATGTACGGAGTGGTGTGGACCTTAGGGAGCACTTGAGGGGGCGCAGAGGAATTGATGAACACACGAGTAATCATTTGTCAAGACGGCATGAATCTTCTCGTCTTGTTGGCCGAATTCAAGGAAGGCCTCAAAGGCATGGTGTACCAATATCTCAGCGATTGCATGGAAGATTGGCATCACAAGTGGAAATTGAATCACTCGAAGACAATGGTATTTTTTCAAATGGCTCCGAACAGCATGGCTGGCACAGGCACGTGGACTCTAATGGCTCTAGGCAACATTACAGGGAAAGAAGGGTGGCTAAACAGCAGTCCACTTCATTTGAGGTGTCAAGGAAGAGGAGATCTCCTGAACCATCTGCTACTTTTTCAGGACCCAAAAGCCTTGCCCAGATTAAAGAAGAGAAGAGAAGAGCTGAAGAGTACGGCACCAAAACTATGGCAGATTTTGACAGTCCAAAACCATTGAGTGAAATCCTCAAGGACAAAGGAAGGCCTCAGGCTTAGTAGCAGTGTAAGGGATTGAAATTTTAGAAGCACTTGTTAGAAAGGAAACATTAAAAATCTTTTCAACATGATAGGAACGATGATCGTTTAGTGAAGAGAAAAGTTTTAACTATTCAGAAGACGTAATGACAAATTCGGTTTAGGTACAGCCTTCTGGCATATTCTCCTACCTTGACTATGTTGTGGTGTGTTGATACATTGCTACTTCTGGATCAACTTTCATTTTTGTTATTGATACTGCTGGATAAAGATGCTTCTCTATCAGTTCAGCCTGTTTTAATCTTTCCTCCGTTTGCTTATGCTCCTCCTAGGTTTTTCTATTTTCGATACTCTCCACATGAAGTGGTTCCTTCCATTTAATTAAAAGCACAGGCCAAACCCAACTAAGAAGTTAGATTTCCCTTCAATGCTTTTGAGTCTCTATTGTTCTTCAGATTCTACACAAGGACTCAGTTGCCGGAGAAAATGTGTTCTAATCGTAAATCCAATGAAAAAAAATTAAATTGCTAATTTTATTGATTATACTTGGTCAGTTTGTAAATTTTTATTGATTTGAGATACATACTAGATTCTAAAACCGTCCAACGGGGCGGTTGGTTTGTACTGTATATATATATATTTTTTGGGTAATTGTTAAATATAATAATATTAATTTATAATTAAAATTAATATTTAATTAATAAATATAAAAATTATTTTAAATACACGTTAATTTATTATAAACAGATATCTAATTTCTATACAATTGAATTTTTTTAGAAAAACTTGATAAAGCATTTCATCACATCTTTATATTTATAATTATTACTATTGTATATATCATTATTACCCTAATTTATCTCCTCTGTTGTAAATAACCATATTTAAAAAGTTTTAAGTTAAAATATAAAAAACAAAGCATGTTAGTTCTCTTGATATTTTTTTTCATATTTATACTTTATCTTCTATTAATTTTTCTTATGATGTTATCTTTTAACTTACTCTCATTATTTTATTATTTTATTTATTCATTTACTTATATTTGCCCCACTTTCTCTTTTCATATTAATAATTTATTTGTAATTATTCTTTCTACTTTTATCCTTCCACTATATTATTCAATTTTAATCACTTCTTACACCTCCATCAATTATTATATATATTTTCTTAACACAACTTTTAATTCTATATAAAACTATAAAGTTGTGTTTCTATATTTTTATCATGAGTAGAAATTCATTTACATATAAATTTTATATATCATACTGACATAAAATTTTAATTATATATCTCTCTAATTTCAATGGTTGAAATATATTTATTTTTTATCATATTTATTAAAAATAATTAAAAATTATAATTATTAGTTAATAATTAATAAATTTATTAATGTTTATTATTTAATAGATTAAAATCAACTTATAAGTTA
>BPVZ01000025.1:878262-888475 GCA_020521535.1 Rubroshorea leprosula | reverse complement strand
TCAAGCTACTATGGCACAAGCCTTGCTGCCTTTTTTTTCTATAGCTTTAGGAACTTCATTAAAAACAAGGTCTTGTAGCCTCTATTGTTCATTCTAACTAGGTTTTCCCTCAAGATTGAAAATAACTCCCCTCTTCAAACTAATGACTTCAAATGGATATTTTACCTTCAACCATTGTCTATAGTTGAACTTAGAAAGGCTTCGACCAGTAAGAAAGCATGGTCGCCGTGAACACTTCTTAAGCAAGGTAGAAGGAATATGCTCATTAGTCTCAAAAAAAGTAGAAATAGATAAGGTGGATACCTTATCAAATTTATGTATTGACGTTGACCAAAGTGTTGGCTTTTGTGTGGTAGCATCAACTTGTTGTCGGCCATCATATGGACCTTGATTAACAAATGGCTGACATGTTTGCGATTGAGTTGGTTTGTGCCTCTCAGGAATAGGAATGTTGCTGTTATTAGTCTTTGCAAACTTAGAATAACTTGGAGGCATACTTGTTGAAGTCTCTTCCAAAGCTGCATGGCATCACTAACTTTGGGTAGCATGCTGCAATTGTGATTCATGCCACCCGAGTGTGCTCGTGGGGTTAATCTCTGACCCTAGTGCCATCTAACCTTCATTCATTATAACAGTTGGCATCTCTATAATGTTCTATTATTTTCAAAACTATTTTAAAGCACCTAGAGGCATGGCTACATGGTGCTTCTTTAAATCCTCCATTAAGACCTCACTTTTGGGTTGAGAAGTTTTAAGTTTTGAAGGTTCCTCTCTTGAAATTTCTGAACCTCTTGTTTGCATCTTTTCCAATTTTCCTCTAACCACTTCTTGTGTTCTTCATGAAGCCTTTCAAATTTCTCATTAGCATCAACTATTATTTCAGTGAGTGATTTGGAAAACTCACTATCTATTGTTGCCCTCTCATCATAAAGTGGATTGACCTAAGAGGAAGTATATTGCGAAGTGATGAAGAACTTCTAGTAGTTATCAAAATAAAGACCTGGTATGGTGGCACAATCTAACAATAGAGGATATGATCAACAAACTTGTGAAATCCAAGGTGAGTCCCACCAAGCATGGCCAAAAAGAGATTATTGTCCCCAAAATCTCTCTTTTCTATCCACGTGGCAAGTAGGATTGCGAAAGCTTGCCACTTACTTTGCTCAAACTAAGAAAGAGAGATTCCTGACGACCCTCACTACTTCTAAGCGTAGAACTCGACTGCAAGTCGATGAAAAAGCGCCGGTTAAATAAATTATGAGATGCGCCCTGATTAGACAATTTTCACAAAAATGGGGGTACATTCATGCATAAAGGTTCATAAATAATTACCTTAAAAGAACATTGGGGACTTCCCACAACTAAAGCCAAAATGTTAATTTGTTGATCAAAATAAAAGAGAAGAATAGAGGAAAAGAGAAGAAAGATAATGCATGGCAAGAAAACTAAATTGCAGGGAGGAAGCTTGTTAAGTGTAAATAAAATGCTGATAGCATTGGGCTAGTTATGTGAGAAGCAAGTCTTCCTTGCTTGATCTTATTGGCACGTATTTATAACACCTTGATAGCATGGTGGAGTTTTATTGGTAGTATCTTGAAAACCAACAACAACATTAAATTTGCAACAATCTCTTGAATCAACAATAGCAAGATGTAGAGTTGCAACAAAATCCCAAAATTAGTGGCAACATGCTAAAGATTTGCAAAAAACCAACTAATTTGCTAACTATGTGGTAACAACCATCAAGTTGATCTAAAGGTAAGATTGTGGCTACCAACTCTTGATTGCTTCAAATTCAAACCAAATAGGACACGTGGCTCCTTATGATCAATTTGCAAACATAGGTGTAAATAGACACTATTCAAGAAAAAGAATTAAAAAATTAGTGACATTAACATTTCTTATCATGACAATAACGATACCCCATTTTCAAGCTACTCTAGATTGAGAAGACTTATTCTCAAGAAACTAATATCGATTATCCTTTTGGAAAAATGGTTAGATATAACCACAAATCATTTTGGATTAATTATTCTTTAAGAACAAGAAAAATCTTTTGGTTTTTTGTTTTGGTATTTTGTTCTAAATTGGTATCAACACAATACTTGGCGCTTTATAGAGGTACTATTCTCTTTATTTAAGTCAAATAAATTATCTTAAGCAATTACAGTACATGCTGACAATATATATTGCCTAGAACCAAGGTCGGAGCATGTGCTTGCCCTTTTTTCATTTGGCTAACTACAAGTAAAAATGCAATTCAAGTCATGCTTCAATCAGAGGTGGCAAACTGAACTGATTAATTTTTTATATTTCTTCTTATTTTATGATCGTATGGAATTCTTCATTCTACATGAACCAACAAAATTTATCTCTTCTGGTGAAAGACATGTACTACAAATGAAAAATGTCTTCCATACATGTGAATGTATTCTTCTTGGGAGTTGGGAATGTACAGAGTATTTAACTTGTTAGATTAGACCAATAAAAATGATAGTTTAACTTTTAGAAAAAGAGCATTTTCAAAAAAAAAAAAAAAACTTTTAGAAATAGTGTTTAATAAGTTATTTTTAAAATTTTTTAAAAAGATTTATCTAAAAGTTTGTTTTTTAATTAATAAGCTTAAAATTAATCATTTAAATTAAAATTTTATTAATATAAGTCAAGCATGTCAATTTTAAATTATTCTAATAGTACTACCTACTTCATCAATTACAAGAAAATTATTATCATTAAATATATCAGTAAATACAGTTTTATTGATTAAAAGAGTATAAATATTAGATTAATATGAAAATTAATACGTATAATTTATATAAATAGAATTTTTAATTTAAGTATCGGTTTTTAAAAATATTAATTAAAATAAGTTGTTAGACTAATCTTTAAAAAAATATTAAGATGATGATTTACCTACACTATTCCTTTAATATTTTGAGTTTAAAGTTTTAGCAATGTATATTGGACCTTATACATGTGCATGCTGTTAACAAATAATTAACAACTTATATTTGGCTCTAACATGTATATATATTGTGAATTTGTGATGTCCAAAATCCAACCTAAAAAATGAAGTTTGATTATAACTGATATATAAAAATTACAACTTTATACTTTTTTTAATAAAATTAGATTCTTTGCTATTCATAAAATGAAAAAAGAGATAATATTACAACCAACTACTACTAATAATATAAATTTAAGTTTTTGAGATTCACATGAATTTTGGCCCAAAAATATAGTTTTGGAGTGTGCTACTGGTTAATTTTTGTGTCCAACAACATTTAATCCAAACTAGCATCACTAAAGCATGGACCCTTTTAAAATTATAAAAAGAATGACAACTTTCTAACCATATATAATAGATTGATTTTCATATATGATTGACATTAAATCTATGAATGATTTTCTGAGGATATGATATCTTTCACAAGACTAGGTTGACGGGAACGATTCAAAATATGGTCCTTACAAACCAAAGCCTTTGGCCACTAGCAAGATCCAAAAGGCTAAAAAATGCATCAAAATGGGACAATAAAGATTAAAGATTTAGGTGCAATGTCTATTTCCAAATGAATGTGACAAAGATTAGAGATTTAGGTGCAACATCTAATTCCAAATGAATGTGACGTTGAAATGGGGATTACATGTCTGATAGATTGACATGATATTAATTAATTGATGGGAGGTTTTTTGGGTTTTGGTCCTCACCTAAGAATAATTTTGGTCATCATAAACCAAGATATATAATGTTAAGTGGTGTTATCTCATGTAGGAGGGTTTGATGCAGAGATTTAAGGTAGCAATTAACAGTTTGCAATTTGGACTAGTCAAATGTATAAGAAAATTTAAACTATAAATAATAGTACTATATGTTAACTCTGAATATCAGCTATCCACTATGTGCCCGTGCTACTACTCCAAGTTGGCTCCTCCATTTATTACAAGTTGGTTTCCAGTTGAATACTTGACATAGTAATTAATATTGGAGTTTATGAACATGTGAGTGGAGTTAAAAGATGTAAACAAGATTCTACATTGACAAAAAAACAAGGTGTTAGAGTGCAATATATTTGTGGGAGACATATGAACTTAATAGGCATATCTTTTAGATTCAATATGGTATCTCCTCATATGTGTTTGTGCCTTTTCATGTGTACGCTCTCGAATTGACCCTAGAGTCTCCCAACAAGTGGTATCAGAGCTAGTGGTTCAATCTTAGTGTGATCAATGTTCAAGGACAAGTTTGGTAAAATTGTGCATGTGGAGAAGTCTATGGTGCAATAAGGACTTCGCAGTAGTGATCCCATGGCGAAAATAGAAGAAAAGTGAAGTCTTCAAGTAGATAAACAAGGTCCGAAGTTGTTTTGTAGATAGACAAGGTCGAAAATCTAAAGTGGTTACACTCATGAGAGAGACTCACATATTCATATGAGAGAATATTGAAGTATATGAATATGTGAGTGAAAATGAGTTGAGTGATGTGCAAAAATCCCACATTGACGAGAAACAAGTTGTTAGAGTGTATAGATGTGAGACACCTATGAACCTAATAAGCATGTCTTTTGGATTTATTATGACATCTTCTTATACATGTTTGTGATCTCTCACATGTGGGCTCTCACCACATTCCCCAAGCCAGTGAAGACTTCACTAGTCTTCAATTTCTTCCATCGGATTACTACTACTAAGTCCTTATTGTGCCATAAACCTTTCTATACTCACAATTCTACTAAACCCACCACTAGCTTTAATACCACTTATTGAAAGAGCCTATGAGCCTGTTAAACTCTCCCAACAACTAAAAGTGCCCAAATTCATAGTTGCCTTATTTTCTCTGGTCCAGATCTTGGATTGGAGCTTAGCAATTGAAATCTCTGCTTGGTATGCAATGCAAATCATATTTTCAACATCATTGAATTTGTGAGTTTTTCTTTTTTTCCCCCTTGTATTTAGAGATAAAGCAGAAAAATGTATGCCATACATAATCTGAAATGAACCTCATTCAAAAAAACAAAGAAAAAGGAAAATTTAAAAAAAAAAAGTTTAATCTTCCTCCTTCACACGTTGCCCTCAACATGAATAAAAACAGAGGGGAATCAAGAGAAAGAGAACTTGATGTGTACAAAGTAGAGCAAGGGTTAGTGAAAAATCTCCATCACCTACTTTAAATAACCAAGTTATTCTTGAGAAAGCAAACCCAACCCCATACCAACTAAAGAAACATAAGAAATACAACTTGTTACTCAGACAACAGTTTAGAGAAACAAACCTTTGTTTTCAAACTGTTTATGTTTTAATCCTCAACCTAGGCTTTTGTTAGTTGTTGTCTAGCTTGAACCCCATAATCAGTTAAAAACATTGCCTTCACGCTTGCACAAACCATAAGCATGCAATTCAAGAAATAATAGCAGAATTAGGGGGTTCATTTCTTTCCTCTATAAATGCACTCAACTTGCCTTTTTTTAAAAAAATATTCTTTCTTCTTTCTCCATCTTCTTTGATATCTTGAGTTTGTTCATGATCTTAAGCTGAAAATTGCAGAACTGAGGGTTCCTTGTAGCCCAAAACAAATTACAAGAATCAATTTGCTAAATTTCCTCTGTTTTGGACTAAAGGGAGCTCCTAATTCTTCTCTTTTCCTTCTTCAATCTCGGCATCCAATTCTAGCTTGAAGTATTCTTGGTATGTATCTCAACATCATGTCTATACAATCCTCTCAAGTTTTCAGCTCTTTTTCATGTAATTAATTGTGCTTGTTGAAGCTTATTCATAAATTGATCTATTTCATTCTTTTGGTTGTGTGGTTAAAAATTTCACAACTAGGTTTAACATTTTGTATGTCAAAATTTTGGGCCTTTTGAAGTTTGCTTTGTTAGTTTGATATCCATAGGATATTGTGATTCTTGTGTTATTATTTTATCATTTTTTATCTTAACGAATTACTACATTATTGGAAGAACAAACATATAATTAGTCAAGGCAACCCCCTAAACTTGTCAATTTATCCTGTACAAAATTATACTTTAACTTTATAATTTTATTAATTAAGTAAATATTATAAGAAAACTGCTAGCTCTCTTTTCTTTTCATTTTTTTTAATTGTTTCACAAGCTATCCATTAGTGAAGAAGAGAGTAATAAATGCATCTTTGTAACTAGCTTTTCGTCCAAATTAAGAGAATGGGGTCACCCCACTTCGCTTTTGGCTCTTTGTGAAAAGAGGTTGAAATAGCTTTTCACCTTATATTATAACTTAAAATAATTGAAAATTTGACAGTTATAAAAAATAAATAAATTTTAAAAGTAAAATAGATAAATGATTGAGAGGGTTTTTCTTTATATATATATAGTGAATAAATTAATTACTTAATATTACAAGAGTTTAAATCCTTAACTTTATCTCAAGTAAGATTTTTAAATTATTAGGTACTAATTTGGTTAAGCTTTTATTAGAATGTTTAAGAGATTAATTCTTCATCTGAATTATCAAGGTGCTTCAATTAGATTCTGAAGTTTAAACAACTTGATACGAGTTTAAGAAAAATATTTAATCTAGAAGCTATTTAATGTGGGAAATTCTAACTCAAAAAATTAGGAAAATAAATGAGGTTAGTGTAGTGCAAATCATCTTTTTAATTTTTTTTTTTTTGAAAGAACCGTTTAAAAATTTACATTCAAATTAAAATTTTAAAAACTAATTGGTGAATTGAAAATTCTATTTATCTAGATTATGCAAGTCAATTTTTATATTGATCTAACATTTATAATCATTTAATCAAAGAAATTATATTTACTTACTTATATTTAACATTGTTAAATTTTGTATAATCAATGAGTTGGATAAGTCTCTCAATGATTTATATGAATAGAAGTTTTAATCTAATAGTTGATTTTTGAAAATATTAATTAAAAATTAAGTTTTTAAAAAAATTCTCTAAAAAAAATTAAGATGGCTTACAAACACTTTTCATAACCATAATACAAGCCAGTTTTTTGCCGATAGGAAAAGCTACTTCACAAATTATAAATTGGCTTTAAATTGAATGCTCATTTGAGTTTACTGTTATATAAATTTTTAGATATTAATTAGTATATTTTTTTGATTCAATATATCACATAAATATTTATTAAAAAGTTATTATTTTTAAATTTTAAATTAAAAACCAATTTAAAAATATAATTATACATGTATATTATAAAAATCACCTAACAACAATCATATTATATTTTAATAACTAAATTAAACAAATATCAAATAATATATCAAATCAAAATGTATTTCAATAATTTTCTTAAGGTATTACATGCATGGTATTCGGGTAGGCTTTTTCTTCGAGAAGCTTGTTAAAGCCCACAATCCATGTGACAAGTCCCAAACTCATATCAAACTTGGAATAGGTCTAAAAATTCATACCAACTCATGTAAGGAGAAATAGATGATGAATATATAAGCTCAAAATTCAAAAGCCACTCTTTGGCATGAATCCAAGATGAAGAACGAGATAGCTTAATTATCAAGCTTGGAAATCTCAGATAAAGTGATCGTGGTACATACGCAAAAGCATACGATGCATTCTCAAGGGTTTGATTTAGTATTAAAGTATTGTCTTGTTGATCAAGTTTAGTGTTAAATTTTTAAAACTAATATCTTAAAAAGTTGATTTTGTTAAATACATCAAGTCAATATGGGGGAATGTCCTTAATATTATTTGAGTTTGGACTAGTTTTGAAATAGCTAAAATCTAACCTAGAGGCTCCATAAATATATATAAGAACCATTTGATAAAGTGGAAACACTTGTGCATAATAGATATGTCACATGGTTGATTAATTAAGGAAATTTGAGAAAGCAAAGTCTAAAGTAAAGTGCAGTGTAAAATTAACAGGTTACATGGCTTTGTTTGTTGGAGGATTGAAAGAGGAATTACAACATTTAATTGATTTTTAATCAACTTAGATAACTCAGTTGTTAAAGGTTTTTCATATGGCAAACATCAAGAGACACCTATAAATTCCACTCAAAAAACTTTAGCTTCACCCCTCAAATAAGAACCTAATTCTGTCCCCAACAATTTAAGTGTCTTCGTACTAATCACATTTTGTTAGAAGTAAAATATGTTAAATTCGAGTCATATAGCATATGAATAATATGAGTTAAGGGATGAGAGAGTTGCCTTCTATTGTCTAACTCAAAATAAAATTAATAATTAAAAATTTTTTAATAATTAAAAAAAAAAAAAAACATGTTTCTTTTGCTAACTCCCCCAACAACTTCAAAAAGATTGATTTCAAATCTAATCCCAAATGCACTTGTAGAGGTGAGCATTTAGGTGGGTAACTGAAGGGTTACTTGGAAATTGACCTAAAAAAATGAATTCAGGTCAATGCCAATTGTTTTTAGGTTTTAAATCTCGGGTTTGGTATTACCTGAATAAATTTCAGGTAGATTTCAATTGGGCCTTTCACTAACTAAAAAACCAAAATGGGTCTCTTAAAAACCAAATTGGAGGCCCAATTTTTTTGTGCCCAAAACTTAAAAGCATAAGGGGGAGTAATAGCTGTGGCAGAAAGGAAACCCTAATTGCCACTCGCCCTTCTGCACCTCCTCTACTGCACACCTCCGCCTCAACTCAATTTTAAGCTTCCCTCCACTCCAAATCCTTTACCCTCCAAAATTAGTCTAATCACTAATCAAACCTAAGGCTAGAGATCTAATTTCCCTTTATCTTGGCCATTCCACCATGATTTTTTTTCCATTCAACCATTATTTTTTTCATAAGTATAAAATGCTTTTGACATCATATGACCACATTTGTTTATCATTTTCTTTTCTAAATTTTAATTTGTTTATGAAACTCTCTTCTTTTCCCTCTCTTTTTCTCTTCATAACAACGCGGCCAACGTTGGTGCTGCTACTTGGTAGTAATGTTATTCATTTTCTCCTTGATCCTTTTCTAGTCATGAAACCAAAAACCTAATCCCTACCTTTCAATTCTCATTGAAGCTCTTATTCTCTCCCTTCAACTTCTATGACTTTGTCAGTGGCTGCTGGTGCCTGGTGCTGGTAGAGCGTCTAAATCTTCTATTAGTTACCATGTGTGTTTCAATTTTACATTTATATGGATTATGCTAACTGTTAGCTTTGATCTTTCAACTACAATTCTTCTTCCTATTTGTGTTACTATTACATTGATGGCATTGATGGCAAAGATGCAACCTAACAACTTAAGAGTTCGTATCTTCACTTAAGATATATAAGAAATAAATTAATTTGTATTTAAACTTGTATGTTGGTTGATTTTTATGGTATGCTTATTGCAGAACCAAGATGGTGATGGGTAGCCACAAAATGTAGAAGTTGAATTCAGAGATAATTCCAAACAAGCACAACTAAGAGGAGAGAAAGGGAATGCTGTTAATGGGAAAAGAATGAAAGGTAAGAAAAGATTTGAAGTATGGGATCATTTTACTGAGCTTGTTGATAAGGATGGGAAAGATAAGGCTAAATGTAACTATTGCAACAAGTCTTTTGCTTGTAATAGTATAACTAATGGGACCTCCTCAATGAAAACTCATTTACTAAATTGTAGTCAGTATGCTGGGTCTAAAAAGAATCAAACAATGCTTAGTTATTATGGTGGTGATGTTGAGAATGGTAGCCAAATACCTTATTTAGGCACATGGAGGTTTAGCCCTGAGTCTGTGAGAAAGGCTTTAGCTGAATTGATCATAGTTGATGAAATACCATTTAGTTTTGTTGAAAAGAAAGGGTTTAGGAAGTTCTGGCAACTTGCATTGCCCTATAATTTTAAGATCCCATCTAGAAGGACAATAACCAAAGATTGCTATAATATTTATATGGATGAAAGGTTGAAGCTTAAATCATTTTTCAAAGAATCTAGGCAAAGGATCTCACTTACTATCGACACATGGACCTTAATTCATAGAATTTCTTACATATGTCTAACTGCACATTATATTGATGAAAATTGGAAGTTGCACAAAAAAATGCTAAACTTTTGTTCTGTTAGGAGCCATAAAAGGGGAGAGTTAGGCGACCTTTTAGAGAGGTGTTTGAAAGACTGAGGTATTGAAGAGGTATATTCATTGACTGTGGACAATGCATCATCAAATGGTGGAGTTGTTAGGGTTCTTAAAAATGCTCTCACCAAGTGGGGAACAATAGTTTTGGATGCACAAGATCTGCACAT
>BPVZ01000025.1:815759-831070 GCA_020521535.1 Rubroshorea leprosula | reverse complement strand
TTATAGTACATAAAATTTTCAATTCTTGTTTGCTTGATAAAGTAACAATTGAGATTTAATTAATCCAATTGATTTTCATTATAAGTAATTAAATTTTAGTACATGAAAAAAATTATAGTAATTAAATCTTAATTAAATATTTAAGAAAATTCAAAAATAATAATTTGAATGACATGAGGAAGCATGTCAGACTTCAATGAATAAGCTGTGGCATCCATTCATACTAAAGGACCGTTAGTTTTTAACGGAATATTGACATAACTGTTAAATAAGGGCTGATTTGTCACTGTTCATTAGTTTAAGGGGTCATTCGCTACTGATTTCAGTTGAGGGGCTTTTTTGCCACCTCTTGACATGTTCAAGGGCTAATTTGCATAATATGCCTTTCAAGAAAAATAATTTTTTTTATAACTATTCTTAATTTGAATCCACTCAACAACTTTCTTTATTAACTTTTCTTAAATCAATTTCTAACCAATTATAATGAAGTTAATAATTCAATAAAATTTTATTATAAATTTAATAATTTTTTATATAATATTTTTTTAATTACTTTTTTAATAATTTTTAATGACATAATGATGATACCAAATAATTCTTAAGTAATTTACTTTTCCCATGTTATTATAGGTGAGAGTTATAATTGGTGCCTAAATACCAAGGAGTTTACGAGTGAGAGTTATAACTAGTGGAGACAAATTTATTTGTCTACTCATGGTACAAAAAAAATCATTTCACAATATGTAATTTACTTTTATCATTTTATTAAAATCTCATTACTCAAATTCCAAAACTAAGTGAATTATTGCTAAACTGCTAATTCATTCACAATACATAGAACTTTATGAATGAAATAAAAAAGAAATCAGCGAATCATTAAAAAAAATGTACTTTTCTGTATCAAATGAGGGAATTGAGAGGCGTAGTTTGTTGACTTAGCCAGCAGTTTCTCTTTCATGCATCATCATGTTATAAAATGAAAAATTATTTTGTTAGCTACGTGCTATATCTATTACTACGGCTTTTTAATAATGATTGAAGAACTAATTAGAACTTTGATTAAATTAATAATTATTTTTTTTTGAATAAATTATCAAGAGGTGGGCTCGAAACCCGTCCATGGGGTGAGGGAATGCATCTCAAACTGATAAATTGTCAATTGATCCGAAGGATCTGGTGCAAATTAATATTTATTGATTTAAAAATTTTAATTAAAAATTCAAAGCCCTGCCATTAAGTAGTTAATTATTCAATGTATAAAAAAAATGTGCAAAATCACCCCAAATTTTGTTTAGTTGGAATAAATACTCTTAAAAAAAAAAGAAAAAAAGGAAAAGGCGCAGTGCAGAATCATCCCTCAAATTATATGAAATTGTGATATCTATCAGTTTTAGCGAGGTTGGAAAAAAATGTCATGTAAACAAGTGGCTAAGGGAAAAGTCATGTGAATTCATATTATAAAAATGGTAGAGTGTGATAACATCATCCATTAATTTTGAGTAAAAATATTAATTTTAAAATTTCAGATGTGGTTTTATTATTGATTTCTTTACAAATAAATTTACTCTAACTACACAATTTCAAGAATGATATTTCTACTCTATGAATTGCATTTTAATATAGGAAGCTAGGGTAAAAAAATTTTCATTAATCTCTCCAAAGTCGTCGAACACTGGTCTGTAAAATTGGGAACAAATCCCTGCCAACTAGCTATCATCTCTTGAGTTGCTATCCTATTTAAGCTATAATCATGTAATTAAATCAAGTTTTTTTTATGTTTTATGCTTACATAGATATCAAGATATTATTAAATAACTTACCTAGATGGACATTATTATAAAAGTATAAATTATAATTCTATAAAGTTTAAATTATTGAATTTGCCAAGCTAAATTATTGAAATTATAAAGTAAAAATTAGAACGTTTTTCTATTTTAAATATCAAAACTTTTCATAAAATTATTTGAATATCTTTAATAAATTTTTTTTATGTTGATTTATTAAAAGTATTTTAATTTAAGTTTTTCATTATCATTTTTGACATTTTAGTTATTAAAATGTCTTGATTTTTCTCAATCTTATCTAAATTAGTGGCAATTGTTTCTTCATTTTTTTTGTTTTTAGAGAAAAAGGATTCTTAAATTCATAAAAAGTCTCCTTAATAAACCATGATGTTAAAAGTTCCTCTTTAACTTGTTATCATAGGTACAGTTATGGCTACTAATTATTTTGTTAAAGTTATCAAAAATGTATTTAATTTAATTAATATTTGTAATTTTTTAAATAGATAATTATGATATTTAAAAAATATGAATTTATAAATTAATTTTAATTTATTAAATAATAAATATCAATTATTCTATTAATTATTAATTATTCTTAACAATTAAATCAAAAAAATTTAGTATTTTTTAATAGAGTTTTGGTGGACTCAACAAAATAATTAGTGTCCATAGCCATATCAGTTCATTTGGATCCACCTAAATCGACATGCATATTTACTTTTAATAATGTGACAAATTTAAATTGATAATATACAAATAATACAATTGAAGAGGTATACTCATTATATGAAGGATCTTCTTAATATATATATATATATATATATATATGAAGATCGAAAGAAACGTTATTAGAACTGAGAAGAGGATAAGGAAACAATCGTGTAGTAGTTAGTTATGAGTTAAAACGTAATTTGTTGGATCACATGGTACCACAGATAATTGCTGACATGAAATTTAATCAAGAAAACAATGAAACTTTGATAGATAATAATTGTTATTCTTTTGTATAATTTACATCACATGCGGTCCATGATTTAAAGTAGCAATCTCGTAATATAGTAATAATTTTTTGGTAGATTTTGATGGAAGAGACATTTAATTTGGATAATAGAATACATCAATAGGGTGTATTAAAAGATAAAAGATGATTATTTAACATTTCACAACTTAAAATTAAAAAAATGAAATTCACATCACGTGTAAAAAAAAATACTATTATGTCTTTTATTGGATTTATAATTTTATAATTTACTATGTGTAAAATTATATATTTTACAATTATTAATAAAAAAACAACCTTTAATGTCATGGCTACCACCCCTTATCAATGCTTATAAGATGAAGTAACTCATCATTTTTGTATTTTTTTTGTTTTTGTGGTTTGGCAACTATAATCCAAGTCACTATGATCTTATTCGGTAAAAGATGTAAAGCCCATCTCTGATCACCAAACAGGCCCTGCAAAATGACTAAACTACCCTTTGTGGAGTAGAATGTAAAATCTAATATGGTAGTGGGTCAATCCAGACTAGAAAATCCATTGCAATTAAGAGCATTTGTTGGAATTCTGAGTTTTGGGACCCACATCTCTCATTTTTTGAATCTTTGTCTAATCAACATATTTTTTTAAGAAAGAAAGAAAAAAATTCTAATAAAGTAAACTCACCCTACTTTTTCTTTTTCAATTTCTATTATTATTATATATATATTTTTTGGAGTTTTGACCCGTATTTATTTTCTCCGGAGTCTCAAAACAATAGCTAGCTTCCAATCTTCTTGTTGTGATTTGTTCTTCATTTCTCCAATGAAGCAACCCACCACAATGTCATCATTCAGGAATCCTTTTTCTTTCCCTGTTTTAATGGTTTAGGTTTCGTTGCTTTTTCCCTCACCTCTCTTGACGAACACACTCTTGCGTTTGGTAGGTTGTGCCGTTGAGTGAGATGGGCCCTAAACTCCACTGAGGATTAATGGTGCAAAGGGTCTCTATCTCCTCTTTCAGTGCTGTATTTTGCCCCCATTTTCGGGCTGTCTCGCATTTCAGGCTTTTTGCATTTCCTTTTGGTTCCTGAGGGGAAAAAAGATAAGATTCTGGGGTTTCTGTTTTTCTCTCTTTTAAGACCATAGCAAGTTGTTTTATGAGGTTTTTTTTTATGTGGGTTTTTGATTTTGTACATGGGTTTTTGCGGATTATGTGGTAAGAATATTGGGTTTGCTGTGTTCGGACTTTGTTGACTGTGGTTTATCAGCGACGGCTCTGTAATTTGTTCATTTTTTTTTTTTTTTTGTGATTATTTGGGTCGTTTCTGGTTAAGATTGGTTTTCTTTTATGCGATATTCTGTTGAAGTCTTCAAGAAGTGGGTTTTTTGAAGATTGATTTTGTGGAGCTACTCTTTTGGAAATGAAATTATGAACTGGAGCAATGGCGCTGTGATCCCTTTTATATTTATGATTTATGTATGCTGAGTTGATGAACAATGATCGAGAGATAAAGTGATTCTGGAGGTTTGTTTTGGTAACTCTGGTGTTGGTTACTTCTCGAAGGAGGAAACATGGACAGAATGATTCAACCTCCTTTGGTGAGTTCTTTGTTATGCTTTAAACATTATCGTGAATTTGTTATATGTTATGTAATGATTGATGCTTTCGTTTCCACAGTACTTGATATGTGTGTGTGTTTTGGTGGTACCTGTTCAATATTTCCCTAATTTTGGATTGATCAAAACTAAATGGTTCATACTTTTCTCAGAAGTTGTAAATCAACTCTCTTTCTAATGTAGTGTTCTTTCTTATACTCTTGTTATAGATGGCTCCTAGTGTGAGTATCGATTAAAGAAGTCACTCTGGAAAAATGATCACTAGAAAATGCAATAGTTGGCTTGATGAATCTAGAAAATAATATTTCTGCCTTGTCTGGGATTGATGACAAATGCTTCTTGCAATTGAAACCATAAGCATGATCAAACTTGAAATGTGCATAATAACAAGTGAGGATGGGATCTTTGAAATTTTTATTAGAGGTAGAGAAAAAGAGTAGGAGAATCGCAGAATTGATTCTGAAAGTAACATGAACTAGAGTGGAGTTTTTTCCTTTATCTGCCAACATCTGAAGATCCTAACATGCTTGATGTTAATTATCTCAACTTAAAAAACTGTTCTCTTTTCTTAAATTTCTAGGATTTGCTGACACTTAAAACTTTGTATTCAAGGAACTAATCAGGACTGTAGATAGAAGAGTTGAGGTGGTTTCTAGTTAATATGATCTGTTTCTACTTCCTGTCTTAATTTCTTTATTTTGTGGTCAGAAGTTTATTGCAATCTCTGGTTTTTTCTGGGTTTCATCTTTATGTATGGATTCAAAGGAAGAGGCATCTATGTGTCATAAATTCCATTTGAGGTTTGAGGTTTAAGCTTTTTGAGTGTCAGTGGAATTGTCCATCATTACCAACTTGACAAGCCTTGCTGCATAAGCTCCAAATGCCTAGCACCGGTTGGCTTGCATCTTATCATATTTTTTATTTTTTTCTATTCATTATTGTTCATGCCTACAAAACCTTTTAACTAGTTTGATCTATGGTAAAGATTAGAAAAGACTTGTTCCTTCTTTTAAACATCAGCATATGAAAGTTGAAGATACCATAAAAGAGAAAGTATAAGAAGTGAAAAACAAACATATTCCTGTTCCTTGTTTTGAACTCCCTGCAAATGATCTAAATTAAACATGTTTGCTGCTCCCTATAATCAGAAAAAACAATAGATTAAATTTAGTGATTGAATTGCTAATTCTGTGAGATACCTATAGTCATTGCTAATGTTGTTACTGGCATAATGCATAATGTAAAGCTTCCTTTCTTCAGTATTAAAGGAAAGCAATGTGACTCAACCCACCTAAGCTTAAGCCTGGGTAGCTGTAATTATAAGCTTCTATTATTGCAGTAAGAAAATATCTAGAAAGAGAATTAATTTTATTTGTTTTTTGCAGGTTGATACAACAGCTTGTTTATGTAGAGTAGATGCTGGCCTCAAAACTGTTGCAGGTGCAAAAAGATATGTACCTGGTACAAGGCTTTGTCTTCAACCTAGCATTAAACCATCTATTCATCCAACAAGAAACAAGCCATCTCGTAGTGATAGGAGCCGTAACCAATACCCTCTGCTTCCGGGACTTCCAGATGATCTTGCTATTGCTTGCCTGATCCGGGTGCCTAGGGCTGAGCACCGCAAGCTCCGTCTAGTATGCAAGAGATGGTACCGACTTTTGTCTGGAAACTTCTTTTACTCACTCCGAAAGAGCCTTGGAATAGCAGAAGAATGGATATACATCATTAAAAGAGATAGAGATGGCAAAATTTCATGGCATGCCTTTGACCCCATATACCAGCTTTGGCAGCCACTCCCTCCTGTCCCTAAAGAATATTCTGAAGCCCTTGGTTTTGGTTGTGCTGTCCTTAGTGGCTGTCACCTCTACTTGTTTGGTGGCAAGGACCCATTGAAGGGGTCAATGAGACGGGTTATCTTTTATAGTGCCAGGACAAATAAGTGGCACCGTGCCCCAGATATGCTGCGCCGGCGCCATTTCTTTGGATCATGTGTCATAAACAACTGTTTATTTGTTGCTGGTGGCGAGAATGAAGGAGTGCATCGGTCATTAAGATCAGCTGAAGTTTATGATCCCAACAAGAATAGATGGTCTTTTATTTCAGATATGAGCACAGCAATGATGCCCTTGATTGGTGTTGTTTATGAAGGGAAGTGGTTCTTGAAGGGACTAGGACCTCATCGACAGGTTCTGAGTGAAGTTTACCATCCAGAAACTGACAGCTGGGGCCCTGTATATGATGGAATGGTCACAGGCTGGAGGAACCCAAGCACTTCCTTAAATGGGCACCTTTATGCTTTGGATTGCAAGGATGGATGTAAACTGAGGATTTATGACAAAGTATCTGATTCTTGGAGTAAGCATATAGACAGTAAAATGCATTTGGGTAGTTCTCGGGCTTTGGAGGCTGCAGCCCTTGTTCCACTGAATGGAAAGCTCTGCATCATTCGGAATAACATGAGTATATCACTGGTTGATGTTTCAAAGTCAGACCATCTAGGGGGAGCTACTGCTGAGAACTTATGGGAAAATATTGCAGGAAAGGGTCAGTTCAAGACTTTAGTGTCGATTCTTTGGTCCAGCCTTGCTGGAAGGAGCCGGCTGAAAAGTCACATTGTCCATTGTCAGGTTCTTCAAGCATGATACCCGTAAACTTTGTCCAGTTATATGGTTTTTCTTTTTGGCCAAGTCCAGTTATATGGTTTGCTCTATAGTTTTTATGCTCTTTTGGTATCTCTTAGAGCCGATGCAGTTGGAACTTGGAAGGCAACTAGCTTTCCCTGGGTGATCATTTTGATTCACACAATACTTTTTATCATCGGTTCTAATTGAAGCCAAAGGAGCATCTCTGTATTATTTAGCAGTTTTTGCTCGATTGTTAGTGTTACAAATATTTATATGAACACAGTTGTTTCTTTTTGAAAAATATACAACGTCCTACCTAACAGCCATATTTCCCTACTTTTTGAACTGCTATGACTGCCATTAGCAAACAATTGCAACTTAGATTCAAATTTATTTTAGATGGCAACTCGATTAGATGGTATGTTCACCAATGATTAATAATCTCCACGGAGACGACAGATGTGGAGCCAGCTCCATGTCGCCATCCCACTACTCTCATTGTGCCAGTGATCGTGCAATTTCAAGTACAGGCATTTGCCTCAATTTTTAGTTAGTCTGGCAACCAAGTATGGCAATGTACATGTTTCCTCCAAAATCCTCTCTTCTCAACCACTTGTGGTAAAAGTTGCTTAAATGCCACTTGCTTTGCTCAAAACAAGAAAAAAGGATTTCTAACAACTTTCACTTCTTCTAACTATAGGAACTTGTTTAAAAGTAGATGAAAAAATGCCATTTGATTAAATGATTATGCCAATAATACCTTGACTAGATAATTGTAATAGAAATGGGAGTGTATTTCTATATATAAATAATTACTTTGAGAGAACATTAAGACTTTTTACATCTAGGGTCATAATGATATTAGTTTGTTAAGCAAAATTGGTAGAAATAAGATAGAGGGAGAAAGAGTAGCAAAAATAAAGGATGTTCTAAGACTAAAGTAATGAGGGAAAATTAAATTAAAGAGTGTTGAAAATCTTAAAACTTAACTAGAATTGAAGTTAGCAAAAACTTAAACAATTAACTATCAATAGAAATGAAATAAAACTAAGATTTTTACTAAAAATTGAAGAAAAATTAATTACAATTAAAGACTAAAACATAAACTTGCTAAAAAATAAAAAATTGAATCTAGGCAACTACATAAAAATGTAAATTATTCACAAAAATATGAAATTTGCTGGTAGAAGAATAACTATATTAAATCTAATTGTTGGAGTTAATTTAACCAAAAATAACTAAAATAAAGAACTTGTTGAGAGAGTTGAACCTCTTCTACATTAAAAAAATATATTACATTGTCACTTTAAGAGCTATCTCTAAACTAAATTAACATTGAGTTAAGACACATCAAAATGTAGATGTTGAGAGGGGTACACTTGTTAAACTTTTCTTGAAATCTTGTATTTATAGGTTCTATAACTAAAGTTGTTGCTAGAAATTTGATCTAATCGTAATTTCCTTGAACTGCTTTTATCATGCTTAATTAAATCAAAGGAATTTCAATAGCTTTAAATCTTTTCTTGCAAAATAAAATTTTGCCACGTGTTATTTAACTTCCAGAAACAAAATTCTAATTGCTAAAAATCCTTAAAATCATGTTAATTGTAATCGTTTTTTATTTTTTATTTTTTCTCAATTAAACTGAACAATTTTGCACCATAACAACTTCCCAAATTTTGTAGAATAACTAAACTCTTCCTTTGATTTTTACCATGTGTTAGACATTCACTGCATCATAATTTCTGTTTATTTTAGACTACATCACAGCAAATCATGGTCATTAATCATTTTTTGAATTTCCAATTATATGAAAAAGCTGTGACTATTATAACTCCATTAAGGACACCTGAGTGACATTATCAAGAAAATTATCAAATGCAATGTAAACAGTACACAAATGAAATGAACAAAAATTATAAAAAGTACCAATTCAAATATAAAGAAGGAAAAAAAAAAAAAAAACTTAATAAAAAAATACGTGTTACATGTATCATGCAATTATAAAAGTGATAAATGGGGGAATCTGAGATTCTATTATTTCTTCTAATTGTTATATGAGCATCTTTCTCATCAATGGGTACAAAAGAATATTATGCAAGGCTATCAAGCAGATACACAACCCGCTAACAGTATGTTGAACAACAATTTTAACTTGTTCCAGATCTTGATAGGAAAGATTGTGCAAGGGAAAAGCACGTCTCCTTCTGCTTTTTGTACTCATTGTAGCGAAGGAAAAAGTAGCTAATATAATCGAAGTCGATAGGAGACATCTTTGCCTACAAATAATAGAAATGGAATGAAATTAAAGTAGATGGTAGTGGTATTTAGAGTTTGACAAACATAGATAGAGCCATAGAGTGATAGGGATACCTGAATCAGTGCCCATAAAGCCCAATACAAGTGCCCAGCCAGCATGAATGTATTTGCCTCAACATAGAGAGCTTCAAGGTCATTTTCAGAGACCTGTAATGTAATAAAATAGCTAAGGTGATGAGATTTCTCAAACTGCAAACATTAACACATCAGTAGGATGTAAGGTGTAATATATGACTCAAACATGTGGCCTAAATCATATTTCTTGTTTGAAGTGCCTATTCAAAGTTTAGATTTAATTTCACTGCGTTATCCAGTCTCAGCTATCAGGTAAAAGTAATTAAATAATACACAGATGCACAAACATGAACGCATTTTCACACATGCTGGTAAAAGAGTAAGATAAATCATGACCAAAACGACGTTCTAAAAGAAAGACATAAAACAATGAAACAGACATGTACTCATATCTTGAATAATTACACATAAAAGATAGGCCATAGTAGTTCAGCAATCAAGGCACAACTGAAAATTTATCTTTTGCCCCCAACCGCAAAAAGGGTCATCACTATGATGAACCTTCTTTCTAAGAAACCAAAAAGCAGATGACCCCCATATGAAGAACCCAAAAGAGAGAAATATGGAATTAGGAGCATTTAAAACTACCACCAGGTAGAAAACACTTCTGGTAGCCCTTAGAACTTTCTTCTGGTTTAAATTGTGGCCAAAGGATATCAGTGTATCTCTCAGAAAAAGGGCACTTATGTGAACGGTCAATTTTCTACCAAGACAAAACAGAAAGCATTATGTAATTCACAGCAAAACTTAACTGCAGAATGTAACATCCCAAGAATGATAAACCTAAATGAAGCCTATATGCTATAGGCAGCAAAGAAATAGTTAGAGACTTATAGTAGTATTGTATATTCTTTGTCTACAGTTCCAAAGATTTTACAATTAAGCTCTCTTATCACACAAATCACATGAGAGAACATGTGTAATTCCCCACTTTAATCAAATCAACAGTGCTAGCATGGCATCTTCACAGCACACATACAAGGCTCCAATACTTACCGTTTATAACAAAAATTTCATTATCCCTATCATACACAGAGATTAAATTCTCAATTTTAGATGTCTTTCTTTGGAAAATTTGTCAAATTTGAGAGGCCCGGTTAAGTTTTCATTTAAACTACAAATGCAATACCAATCCTTACATACCTCATGTGGTTTATCAGGTTGTAAATAATGCCTGAAGAAATGGTTCTGTTCATCTTTATTTGGGCACCTACATCAAAACCACATTTCACAAAGAACCTATCTATTAATTTTGGAACTAGATAAAGAGATAAAACAAAGTAGAAAAGGAGAATACAAAACATACAAGCTATAGTCACACTCAAAGCCTGCATATTCATTGAAATGGTTTCCGATGTCAAAGCCTCTGTAGTTGTATGATCCATACTCAAAATCAATGAAATAAAGCTTCTCTGGACATTGATGAAATAAACAATGAAGTCACTGCAAATCGTGATAATAACACTGAAGAAAGATATTGGCAACCGAATGAAAGAAATTAGTTGCTAAAAACAAGTATCTAATGGTCCCTCTATAAGCTACTGTAATAGTTAGTAGTGATTCCTAAGGATATTCTATCCTCTTTAAATATGATGCTTAACCTAAGCATAATTCCTAGGGTTCGTCTGTTTTTCTTCCTTCTTTATTCACCCCTATCATTGCTATCAACTCGTTTTATCCCTAAAAATGCAAGAATCGTCATACCTAAACCTTTCCCATATCATGAAAACTTAAGGATGGTAGCAAATCATTTCAATTAATGTAAAATCTGAATCTTAGGTTGATCCCACAATGAACAAGGCCTACAATGAAAATCTCATTTAAACAACTTCCTGTGATGACAAAAGTCTGATTGCAGTCCATCAACATCTGTCAGATAACACCACGTCATTTCTAGTATATCATGTGGTGTCCATGCTCGATAGCATGACAGACACTATATTTCTTAGTTAGCCTAATCTACAATTAACTTCTTTAGGTAGTCCTAAAATCTGGAAACATATTTAAAATTTAAAGAATGTATTCAAGAATTCCTTAAGAAGCTCTTTGATCTGTAGTGCTTGCGTTTCAACTGTAAAAATCACTAAGAAAAGATTATATCCACAAATTACATTGGCAGAGTCCTTAGAGAATCTTCTGTGAATGATGCCTTAATCTTCATAAGAAGATAAAAAAAAAAAAAAAACACTCTTAATTTTAAAGTTTCTGCTATACTAGCCAATGCAGCTATGCCAATAAAATTTCATACTTCCATCTCATTATCCATTTTTTTTTTCTTTTTGATAGCATGTTATCTCATTATTTATCAAGGCTTCCTTGTAATATATATCTCATATTTTGAGTCACTGCTAACAAAATTAGTGTTTGCATATGTGTGAATTATGAGAGAGTAAATAGAAATTATTATAAACAAAAATAGGAATAAGGGAAAACTACAGAAGGTCCACAGACAAAGTTTAAAGGCAGTAACTCAGCATTAGATGCATGGTTGCACACACCACTTGTGGGTGCACATGCACCAAGATAGTTAAAAATCCATGGGAAGTATGGAAAATGTCTGCCATGACAGTAACAAACCATTAAATTTATTTCTTTCGTACCTTCTTCTTCATTTACCATTATATTTCCAGAAAGCAAGTCATTGTGAGCAAAAACCACTGGAGATTTTAGAAGGCCTGTTAATTCCTGTTCCATTATCAGGAGAGATCATTCATAAATAAGAAAAAAGTCCTTAATCATGTGAAAAATCAATGTACAATCAACATATGTCATATGATAAACCTAAAAGCAAAGAGATAAGTTCTAATGATCACCACCAGAAAAATTCAATGTACTTTGCATACATTTTCTTCAACTTCCCTTGTATACATAAGGGTGGCCCAATAAAGCCAAATAGAGAAAACCAATTATTACATCAGCATTTCATTATTTTCAATGTCTCTGGAAAAAATAAAGACAGCTAACACATAAGAGGCAGAGTGAAGCAACATTATTTCTATCCTTCTACATTTCAAAAAGACAGACAAATTGCTAGCAACAAGGCAACAAGGCAACAAGGCAACAATTAGAAAGAAGTAATCTATGAAAAGAGAGTTTACCTTGAGCTCCAGAAGTTCCTTTTTTACTTCCTCAAACGAAACTGTCTCATAAATCCTCTGCTTATCAATATCTTCAAAGTGAAGAGTGGATGCTGCAACGTAAGGTGGCACCTAAAACATTAGATACAAATTCTGAAATGAATGAAAATCAACTAAAGCAAAATTGAATGAACAAACAGATAATGAAGCAAGTGAAATTTGAAATCAGTCCATTGCATATACATTTTAGCCACAGATATCGCAAACCAAGGACATGCCAGATCACACACCTTTCTCAAAGAACTTGAAGATGTCAATCCACAGCTGAGGTTCTTTAGAACCTGGAATTTCCGCTTGATGGAATTTATGAAGTTGCTTTGCAATTTCAGCAGCCAGCTTTGGCTTTCTCATGTCTGCCAGGGGATCAAAAGAAGGTATAAAATAGCACTAGACAGCTTATGCCAACAAAAGCATGAAACATGCATGTGTTTATTTCAGTTGACAAAGCAGTCAAAGCTGTCACCAACCTCTATTTATCTATGTCACAGTATTACTTAAGAATCTCATCATAAATACGTAATCACATGGAAAACCACAACTTCAAGAGAGAAAGACAGAGAACCATCTTAAGCAGACTAATGTGTGTGGAATGCTTGAATTAATGCAATGGGTTGAAGAAATCAACATAAGAAAATAGGAAAAATGACCTCTTAGATACTCTAAGACTCTGGATGGAATCAAAGGTTGATGCTTTACTTTTAAACTGCTAACTTATGCCATGGATCAGCCAATATGTAATTTCAGATGGTTTTCTTTCTACTCCAGTGCTTTATTGTCTATACTATCAGTTTTCATTAATTGACAACAGAATTCTGTATTCACTGACTTCCCTTAGAATAGCATCCAATGATGAAGTATTGAAATTTATTTAGGGTGAACTACAACTGCTGTGAGTGATAATAATAAATTATTGTCAGTGGTGAAAAGAACACAACTATATTGGTAGCTCCAACTCCATAAGTCCATGTACATGAAATTTCTGACGCTAACCTGATGGGGTTAAGGTACGTGCATTGATAAAAGATTGCACCATGCCATTTCCAAAAACTCCGAGTAATTTGGCACCAAAACCGGCTGCTGAGAGGTACTTGATGGCCTACAGATAGCAGGCAGTCACAAAATAAGCATTCAATTATAGGTTATGAACTAAATAGAAAAAGTGAAAACAAAAGGCAAATTAAAACAAACCATGAGCTGCACAACTATAGTGAGACAAACTCAATAACAAAATCCTTCTTATCACAGCAGGCACATATATGTGTATGAGGCTTTTCAAAAATGAAGGACCAACCACCAATTTCATTTGCAACTGCATCTTACTCATCCAGAAACTAATTAAATTATTCATAGAATGTGATAGTTCCACAGAAGGAAATACTCAAGGTTGTTTAAATCATTAAACTTATTAAGTCGGATCTTCTGGAAGCATTTCTAAAACAAAATTACATAACAAAAGCTGTAAGCTTATGGAAATACCTTTAGTTCCCGTTGTCGATCAATGACATATTCCGTGTTAGGCCCATAAAATCTGACGGTCACAGACACATTGTTTCCATTTTCTTCCGTCACAGAAACCTTAAGCACTGCATCCGTTAATAACTGATTCATGCATACAAATCAACTTGTCCAAAGATTAAGCAACCAAGTCATACAATTCCAAAAGGAATAAGCAATTGCAAACCGAGCAGATTAAATTTAGGAGCTCGAACTTAGAACAAACAATCTAAACAGGGAGGAACTGAGGAATCACAGTTTTATTTAGCTTTTAGATGCAAGAATGAAGAACGAAGGAACATAAAAAGGCACTCACGCAAATTTGTGATGCCACCAGATACGGTCTGCACCGAGAAGCGAGAATCATCCAGCGTCGCCCAATTCTTGAACAGATCCTTGCACAAGTTGCTGCGGACACGTCGAGGGGTAAAATGTCAGGGAAAACAAGAATACAAACAACTTATCTCCTAGCTAGCCACCTGAGCTAGGCCAATGGAAAATCGAAGATCCAAAACAATATCAAACTATAAACGAGGAAAAAAGGAAAAGCTAAGAAATGGAACAGAAAGACGAAGAAGAGAAACGAACATGACGCGAGGAGTCATCTCCGGGAGGGAGAGGGAGGCTTCGACTGTGAGAGAAGAATACGGCACGTTGTCGCCGTTGGTAGAGTTGCTCAGTTTAGCATCTTCCATGGCGTTGAAGGTCTTCGGTACTGCTCCCATTACGTTGAATCTTTGTGGTATCGCTATTTCAAACGCAATTAAAGAGTACTTTGGGGGCTCCGCTGGTGCCGGGAAGTCCTGAATTTTAATGGGTGTTTTTTGGGCGGTGGGTTCAGCGTGAAAAGACGAGTATAGGCTCCGATATTTCTGTCCAAGATTAGTATGTAAATGGGAAAATATTATTTTATTTTGCCGGTTACAAACTTGAAACTAAAAGTTAATAATAAAAAAGAGTACTTATTATTACAAGAAATCCTAATTCAGTTAATTTTTAATTTTACATTAACAAAAATCTATTTTTTTATTTTAGATTATATAATGAAAAATCATCTTTGTTTGATCTCTTAAGCCCCTTTTAAACCACTTCACTTATAAGTTTTGTGATTTAAATTTAAAATTTTTATTTTTATATTAAAAATTATTATTAGATCACATAAATATTATTAATAAAAATTTTTTTTTAATAAAAAATTGATATTTTTATTGATAAAGTAAAATTGAGATTACATGAAATCTCTATGTAAAGCAAATATAGCTTAAAATTAAAGCATA
>BPVZ01000025.1:798027-809548 GCA_020521535.1 Rubroshorea leprosula | reverse complement strand
AAAAAAAAACAATTAGATAAACGCGAATCTACATTGCACAATCCGACCGAGAAAAGGAAAGAATAATAATATAAAAAAGAAGTTTCGTGTGGGGGCCGCTAATTGACACAGTCCAATATACGGGAAGTCGGAACGAATCTTACCGCAAATGTCGAGCATTCACGTGGCACTTGTATACGTAAACGTTTGAAACATTGATTGAACCTTCTTTTAGCACGTGTTTGATTTACCACTTCCTTGAGAAAAAATGATCCGGCAGGTGGAAACAGGAAAGTCAAGCCACAAATTTATGGCCGGCTGTGCCAGAATTTTTTTTTTAAGTTATAATATTAGGTTAATGTCTGTTTAAAAAAATTCAGTCAGAAACTCCACTTAAAAATCAGGTGAGTCCTACCTGCTTTTCACTCTGAAAAAACATGATCGTTACTGTAGCCACGCGTGAGAGAGGGCTTCATTTCTTAATACAAATTTTTAGGTAAGAGTCCATTTTTATTTTTTAATAAATTGATAATAAATATATATAATAAATTTATTTTTAACTTGAATTTTAACTCTATATACATGTATTTATTATACAGACTCTAAAAAAAATCGTTATTGAAAATGTTCCCTCTGTAGTAGTACTGTATTTTTTTTTTACGGCTATCCTTAAGTAAGGCTTTTTTATAGTATATAAATAATAGTAAGTTTTTTGTACTGAGTTTTTTTTATTTAGTTTTGGTAAGATAATTCTATTTGATATAAAAATTTTTAATTATTATTTGAGATTGTTAGATTATAGATTAAAAGTGTAGTTTGAATATTAAAATTATTAAATTATTATTAATAAAAATAAAAAATATTTTTATTAAAAATATTTTAATAAATTTATAAGTTAAATTACATTTTAAATATATAGCTAGACTTTTAAAATATTTTATTATATTATTTATATATTATAAAAAAATATTATGTAAAAGGTCAAACCATTTGTATTTTAAAAATGGAGAATATGTTCAACCCTGAACTTCTTTTTAAACATTCACAGCTTATTATAGCTAATTATCTTCGATTGACCCCAGATTTTAGCTTTCCAAATTAGGAGTATATTATCCCACGGTTTGAAAATGCTTTTTAATTGCTTTCGTTTTTAACTTTTATATTTTTTATTATTTAAAAAACATATAAAATATTAATTAAAATAAATATTAAATATATTTTATATATTTTTAAAATATTAAAAAACTAAAAATTTTACAACTGTCATAGTACATCTAAAGTCCAAACTAAGCCTAGGCCAAAAGTTTAAATGGATCGTACTTCTCCATATTTTTTATTAATCAAAGAAGAATCAAACCAAACATGTAGCCTTGAAGTCACATTTATAAACTTTTGTAAGGCACTTATTATTATTTTTTTTTATGGGAAAAAACTCTTACGAACAAAGTAGTCAATACCGTATTGACATACATATAAATTTTGCTATTGAAATGATACATATCAAATATCAAAATTTTTAGCATATCATTTTGAATTTATCATTATAAATATATATATTTTTATAAATTAAATATCAAAATTTAAAATAATTATAAGAGCAATTAATGTTTAAAGCCTATATATTCTTATAAATTGAAAACAAGTATAAAATGGCCAACTTTATAAAATATCAATTGGGGGAGAATTACAGAGTGTAATTGAAGAAGATCAGAAGAAGATTGCTTAGTGCCCTTTACTCTTAAAACTTTTGACTAAGGGAGAAGTCACAAACCCCACATAAATTTGTCATTCAAGCATTTCATCAAACATGTTATAAGCATAAACAATAACTAACCAAATCACAAGTGTTGACATGGAAAGGTAAATTGTATGAACGAGACAAATGCAATCTCTTACTTATTTCATGGATTGAACATGCAAAAACATTGGATATCAAAGTTAAGTACATGGAGTAATAACTTCAAGTAAAAAGGAGAGAAACCTTAAACCAACAAACTCTGGAAGACTACGTGTAGAATGTGATTGGCGAACTAGAAATGGGGAATCAAGAGGGATAATTGGAAAAGGGATAATCAATGCCCAACCTCCTAAGCTAACCAAAAAACAAACACTTGTTTAACACCCCCATCCCAAACACACACAATCATCCACTAGTCAAACCCCTAAGAATCTAAATTGAAAAACAAAAGGAAGAATGATCAAGATTTTCACTTACTAATGAAATCAATAGCATCAAAAGGAAAGATTGAGACCGAAACTCATGTCACTAAGTTGTATACTAGGAGAAAAAGCAAGAGTAAAAGGAATGAAAATGTGAAGCAAACAAATACAAAATACCTAAGAGATGGAGCTAGAGAGTGGTGAAGAGATATATGAATCATGATTCAAGATCTAGGGCTCATGAAACAAGAAATGGAAAGAGAAAGCAGTAGTAGCAAAACATCCACCGACAACGACAAGGTGAGGAAAGAGAACTACAAAATTGCAAATATGAAATTCCAAGGTTAAGAAGCCCCCTAGCCAAAATGACGTCATTTTGATTGGATCTTTTTTTTTCTTCTTTAATTTGAACATAATGTGTACTAGTTAAATTTTGGTGTATCAACTGATACACAAAATATCGACCAGTACACTGAAACTTGACCGAAATGCTTGAATTTTAACTAAAACAGAATTTAAACTTATATCATTTCGAATTACTTGAAAAACTGATATGTACTAGTTATATCGACTATTATGAAACGATATTCACTTCTCTACTTATGAATATGATCAAAGTGCTGTAATAGAATAATTAAGTTATATAAAAGACTACCTCTAAATTCGTACAAAGACCTATATGAAACTATTTATTCTATATTTCTAACTAAAACTTAATGAGTAATTTGAAACAGTCAAAAAACTCGAACTACTTTATAGTCCACAATAACAAGAAAAGCAGCTAATACTATCCCAAATGATAAACCCCACCAATGTAGGGTATCTTCTTTCGGTTACAAAACATAATTTTCATTATTTTTGCATCTCTTCTCCTGCATCTTTTCTCCTGCATCTCTTTTCCTATCTATCTATGGTAAAGGCCGATTCACCATCTACTTTATAGTCCACAATAACTAGATTGAAGGTTTTTTTATATTATTTGCATTTTTTTTATTTTTTTGATTTTTATTTTAAAGAGAGCCAAGAGCAAAAGGGTTTATGAACCAAAAATTACTTTATCTTGAAAGGCTTTAAAGAAATTTTGGTAATGATTATGCAAATGGCCAAAACTCTCGCTTTTGTTAACTCAAGAACTAAAGTAGATAGAAAAGAGCAAGTTGACCAAGCTAAACATCATATTGAGATTTAAAGGCAGCTTAATAAATCAAGGCCAACATAACTCAAAACATACTTTAGTAAGAAAGAAGACATAGATTGGTGAGAAGTTAGTAGTAGTTATAAGTAATTCAGTTGATAGATTCTTTGATGCTATTGATAAATTTAGTACAAAAGTGTCCAAACTTGGGAAAGAAGGCTACCATAACAACATTAGCAATGATCAAATGTATAAAGATCAATGGCGTGTAACAGAAAAGTTAAGCAATATGGATCTTAGACGTAGTGAGCACGTTTAAGTAGTAATAAATATAGTGATCAATCCCCAGTCTATTTATATATTTTGGGGGTTTAACGGAAAGGAATTGTGTGCCTTTGTGAAGGATTTGTTAGAAGAAAATGATTAGGTAAACATTAGTCCATTACTTATTTTGTTTTACTTATGTTTAGGAAATTTTTTTTTGTCAAGCTTTACCTATTTGCTTGATTAATCTACTTTTTTTTTTTTCATTTGTTGTAATGCCTCAAATTCTATATCGGGATGAAAGTGTCAGTGCGATTAGTATATATGTGTGAATACTAACTACTAATAACAACTTCAATTTAAACTTTTGAAGGCTTATAAACCTTGGCTCAAAGAATTGTTAGGCCCAAAGGGAGCTTCAACCTGGGTTGCTTCAGTTAATATGAGAGTGGTGACCTCTTATAGGTGTAGGCTCATGTTGATCATGATGGCTGATAGTAGCATCAACCTTACATTACTTGAATTGAATCTTGTGCTTGTAACCAAGTGGTACTTGTTTTGTTTATGATTGGGCTTGATTAGGACATAAAGCATTTAAATGGAGAAAATTGTAATGCCTTGAGTCCTATGTTGGGATTAAAGTATGAGTGTAATTGATAAAATGTGAAGACTAACCACCACTAATGACTTGAAAAGGGCATGTGGACTTAGTTAAAGAGTTGTTAGACCAATGGTGGGCTTTAGCCCAAGTCATTTCAATTTGTGTCAGATCTAAGTCACCTTTTGCAAGTGTGGGCCCATATTGTTGACCATCATGATTGATGGTAATGTGGACGTCACATCATTTGAGATGGATTTTATGCTTGTAACCTAATTGTGATTGGGCTTGATGAAGGAATCAAGCATTGTAATACCATAACTCTCATATCAAAATGGAATTGTAAGTGTGATAGGCATACAAGTGTGGAGATCAATTACTACTAATAATTTGAGTTTAAGCTTTTAAAGGCATATGAACTTTGGCTCGAAAAGTTGTTAGGCTAGTAGTGGACTTTAGTCTAGGTCATTTCATCTACACTTTATGCTTTTAGACCATCATGTTTTGTAATCTACAAGGATTTACGCTATTACTTTTAGCGAATGTGCTTTGTTTGTATACACACACCATTCATTTTCTTGCATGTTTATTATCTATTGTTGTTGAGGTTGTAGGCAAGATTCAATTTGGACTCATTTATTCTTTGCAATTATTGGGAATTTAGGCAAGATTTTAAATTTAACTTGAACTTGGATAGTTTTCATACTTGAACTTGAAATGTTGGGGTTTTTATTTAAATTCTCTAAGGAATAGTTTAGTTTTGATTAGTTAATGATGAGAAAATTTAACTAGGGATGTCTAATTTGCTCGATTACATCATTTTGTTTTAGTGTTTACATGGGGTTCTTAGGCAATGGTGGTTGTGCCTTAGACTTTGGTATCCTTTTTTATTTTACAGTCATGGTGTGATATCTAATTGGTTATGGGTTTTTTTCACTTATCTTGTATTGTTGATTTTCTTATGTTTGATTTTGCCACTTTCCTCAAGTTAACTTGTCCTCCCATTTTGTAGAAAAAAACAAAGTCCTTGATTTGATTTATTAATTATTAGCATTTGCAATATTTCAATTGTAATTTTTTATTATTGTAGGTAGAATTACTATATTTGTCTATGAATTGCTGCATTAAATCATTAAAATAGTATAGTTGACCAGGATTGAAAATTTTTAGTACTTTATGTTTTTATGTGAGTGAATATCAAGAAAATAAAAATGGATCTTTTGCTTTCATACTTTGTTTTGATATCTATAGTTGAAAAGGAAGCTTCATTTACTAATTTCTCTCTGTGCAAAGTTTGTTTCATATGCCTTGATCTTTTATTGAAGGTTTAACTACATATTTCAATTTAGGCACCATACCACAAGTGACTTAAAAAATTACCTTGTAAACATTCGTATTAATTATTTTGGTGAGGCCTTAGTATGTCAATTTCACCATTGACTCTCTATGTATTTTCTTTCAATTTTGTTCATTAAGGTTCAAATATGGTAATTTTTTTTATGAATTATTTTGATAAATTTGAAGTTAGATTGTTCTTTTTTTTTTTATTATTTAAGTATAGAATTTTTTGTGGATAAATTATTTTGATAAATTAACATAATTTTTAGGTTAATTAAAGACATTTTTTTAGTGCAAACAAAATGTAATGATTATTGAAAATTTTCAAATACCTTGAATTATAGACATTGTTGTCCTCATACATAAATTATGAAGATTATCCCATGTAACCTTGCCCTTGCCCATTACCAAACTAAGCATGTGATAAATTGGTATTAGGTCTTATGAAATACCAAACATGATGAGATAGAACTTTTATTTTCTTCTCCAATCCAATCCAATCCCATCTTATTGATTTTATCCAGTTCAATCCAATGCTAACATGCATTCCAAATATGCCCTTAAATTTCTCTAAGAGAACAAATTCTTGAAAAGAACCCAATTCTCATTATATTAGTAAATCACTAATAAATCTTCTAGTGGTTTCTTGGTGTGTGAAGGTAGCTCACATAGGTTTTCCTCCAATGTTAGGTCATCCCAAAAACACCTATGATACAATCCTCTTATTTGTATAGCATAGGTTATATTAGTCTTTCTACAAGAAAAAAAATAGCCTACTTTATAACTGTTATCCGATAGTGTGAATCTACCACATTATGGACATTGTCATATCTGCAAGGCTTTAGATTGCTATGTTATGGCCATTATTGACAATCCCACTATTGATAATATTGACTCCAACTAGGATTTTCATTTAATGACACTAAAGGGAGTAACTAAAAGCAGTATTAGGCTTGGTATTTTGAAAAGGATAGGCTTGGTGATTTTGACAAGGGTGGACATTATTTTGGTTCAAATTAAATATTAGCACAATATTTAGTATTTATGTAAAGAAAAATGATTCAAAATTAACTTTTTTGTATAATTTTTTTATACAACCTTACATGTTGTTCAATGATGATTCTTTTTATTTTACTAGACTCGTGATATTATATGTGTTCACTTATTTAGTAATATTTTAAAGCTAAATAGAAAAGTTGTAACAAAAAAATTTTCATCATATTATTATGTTTTATGCAAAAAAATTAGAGACTAAGGTTGGTATTTACACAATTTCATATTTATTCTTAATTAACCTCTTTCTAAATAGACTCATTAAATGACATGTTGAGTCATTTAAAAAGTAAGACAATTAAAGTTGAACGTTATTTTCTCTATTTAACTTTAATTAAGAAGCTAATTTTCAATTGAAGATATTTAAAATTAGTTATCCACTTTTTCCTTTTAAATGTTATTTAATGTGTTTATTTCTATTTTGCCCTTATTTAAAGAAAATAATTGTAACATATATTATTTAAGAATATTTATTTAAATAATAATTAATTAAAGATAAATGTAAAATTTTATCAATTAATTATTACATTCTACTTTATTAAAAGAAAAAATTAGGCCAACTAAAGTTAGAAGGTAGAAAGGAAAACGTAATTTTCAAAGAAAAATTATAGTTATCATAACCAACTATAACTTAGTGAATTTTTAACTTTGCATTTAATAAAATTTTAATTTTACTTAAGTGGGAATAAAGCTACATGATATGGGAAAATTTTTTTGTTCTTATAATTTAAAATTTTTACTCTTTTTGTCTCAAAATAATAGAAATTTTTCTATTTAGAATTTGTAAAAAGTTTGTCATTTTTTATATTTTAAGGGGGATAAATATTTTTTTCTTACTTTAACCTTATTCTTATCTCTTAACTTTAATTATCCCTCATGTCATAAAAAGTCTTTTTATTTTTATTTCATTTTCCAAAGATAAAATAAATAAAAATAGAAACTTTATCAGAAAATAAAATTAAATTGTCTATTATTCTGAGATAAAAAGAGTATAATTAAATAGACTGTGCCAATTAAATCTCGATTTTCCATGATGAAAGCAAATTGTCAGTACTTTGTACAAATATTTTACACAATATCTAATTAAAAATGTATAAATTTATAATTGTTAATTGATTTTAAGTTATTTTTATACATTTTATCAATTTTAATTAATATTATATATATAGAAAAATGATTGGTTCACATTTGGTTTTAAGACACTTTCTGATATTCATCTTATTCAGTTATTAAAATATAAGTATAGTTTGATTTAGCTAATTCTTGCATCTTGTAAGCATATTATATCTCTAGGTTTGTCTACTTTTAATTTCAAATCAGAAAATGATGATTTTTTAATGACTATGTTATGTAATGTGTTGAATTGGAGTGTGTACCAATTAGTGTCCATATATATAGCTACAACACATCAAAGACAAATGAAGTCTTAGAAAAGTGATATGCCCTTATTGCCCTTTGGTGGTGATACACCCTATAGTTCTATTTCCTCTTTTTTTTTTTCCTTCCTTAAAATAAGTTTATAGCTCATTTTAAGTAAATATAAACTATTTCAATTATTTGGTACTCTTAATGGTCATACTAAATAGAGTCAAATTAACTTTGGTTGAGTCACAAATTGACTTAATCCAACTTTGATCAAATTAAGTTGACTTTTAGGTTTATCGAGTTGAGTAATTCCAAATAGTCAATACTGGATATTTGAAATAGTTAAGACTATGGATTTAGACCCAACCCAAAACAAGTGGATTTAGTCATTTTTGCTAGATATAGGTATGTGTGTGTGGTAATGATAGTATTGATACATTTAGCATTGGTTTGGTTTGAGAAGAGATGAGTTTTGGGTTCGAAATTATGAATCTCCAATTTTATTCCCTTCAAGTCAAAGACTTTTGCCTAGTGTTTCAAAACTTGGACCAAAGCAGTTGGTTTGATTAATTGGACCAAACTGATCTTAAAAACTATCTAGGTTATAATTCTAACCCAATATGAGTCAAAAAATGCTCAAACTCAATCAATACCTAATTAAACCTACCTAAACTTGATTAGCTCCAATCGGTCAAGTTTCCTTTATTTCTTTTTACATTTTACCTCTTTTTCATTTTTCTTTAATTTTTATATTTATTTATTGTATAAATAATACAATAATTAAATTGTAAAATTTATTTAAAGTCAAATTACCATTAATGAATGAAAATTTTTAAATTAATTTAAATATAAGTTGAAACAATTTTTTTTAAAAAAGAAATTAATTTAAAATTAAATGAAATTAATATTTATCAGTCAGATATGTAAAAAAATAGATGAAAAAACACTTCAAATAAAACATTATGAAAAAAATACCAAAACAATTTCATTCTCAATTAAAAAGTGAGTTATTTTAGTCTTTTCAATTAAATTTATTAAGTAGTTTTGAAGCATTTTTTTAAAAAATTAAATTACTATATTAAGTTAGAGAATGAAATAAATTTGAAATTAAATCAATTCAATTATGAAAATAAAATAAAGGTTTAATGTCCCTAAAAATCCTTGAACATTACAAAACGAGTCATTATCATCCCTCTACCTAAAAGGAATTCATGATAATGCCTAAACTTTGCAAAAAAAAGCCAACCATCATCCTTCTATTAACAAATGTTATAAAATCATCCATCTCCATGTTAAATGCATGCTCAGTTCTCTTAACACTTTTGTCTAACATGGAACTAATGTTTCCTAATGAGAATTACAGAAGTTGAAAATCACTTAAAGTGTCACACCACAATATAGTTGTGGTCCCTTCTGCCTCCAATTTCACCCAATACCTTTTAACGCATAGTATCAATACCACCAATGTAGTATCAACAGTCAACTTGTGTTGGGAGTTTGGGATCTTTTTGCATTTCTTTAATAATAAATAGCACTTCTTGTCCTCCAACTTCTACATAATGAATACCTTGATCTTGTAACTTTGAATTCATTCAATTTGGTCCCTAAATGCTATATTTCTTCTCCTATAGTTCCTCAACTTTCAAAGGCTCTTCACTTAACTCTCAAAACTTCTATTATTATGCATTTAAGTTTTTTGTTTTTTGCATAAAGAATAAAAATTATGTAAAATCCATTAAAATCACATTCTACCTATCCAAATAACAATAAAATCAAGGCTAAAATAAGAATTAAAGCATATAAAATGCGCCTTATAATGTAGCCAATTCATATGTAAGACTATATTTTGTATCCAATATGAATTGGTTAGAATTGAAATATATTATCTATTTTCAATAATGTAACAAGGTAAAATTGTTATTATACTTATATAAACTAAAGTGACAATTAAAAGGAATTAGGTTTTTTTTAAAGTCAATGTTTGTTGTTTATAAGAATTCAAATATAGTTACTAGAATTTTAATTCACTTAATACAACCACAACAAGTAATTTAAAAATCTTAAAATGTTTGTATTCCAAGCATCAAGCAATTATCACAAAAACAAAATATGAGCAAGAAAACCATGATTCGTTTGCTTGCCTTATCTTTCTTGTTTTCCATATACATTTGATGGAGTTTTTCAATCAACTTTCCCTATCCACTTTTTGTAGCTTCTGTTTCTTCCATGCTAATGTTGCCCCAATGTTGCATTTTCCTTAGTCTCTCATCCCTTTGTGCATATTAGAAAGTTAGATAATTACATAATTGTATAAAATATTTGGCAAAAAATAAGTTACAATAAAAAAAATTGCTTCTAATTGTTTAAGTGTAATAGTTTTTTATGCATTATATTTTTAAGGACTAATTGTGTGACCTATGACTTAATGAGTTGTGCTTGTACTTTTTGTACTTAGAACACTAGTTGTAGATGGCATTGGTGGATGGTTGTATATGTGCATCACATTTTCTATTGGTTGTTGCATTACACTTAGGTGTGGCACCAATAGCTTCGTAGGTGTTTTATGATCAAATGACAAAATTTGATTTTCTTTTAAACTAGGCTAGTTATATAAAATAATAAAAAGTTGATCACTACATATTAAGCCTAAAATATTTAGAAAATAATATCCAAACAATGATTTTTTTTATATATATATATATATAAAATTACATATTGTAACATGAGAAGCCAATTCCACATCCTATGTGCAGGTGGGGCTGTTAACGAGTCAAGTCAAATGCCTAGGTTCAGGCACAAGCTTGCCTTAAAAATTTGAGTTTGAGTATTTGTTGAGTTCAAAATAGTTGAACTTGTATTCAAGCTTACAAGTATTCGAATGAGTTTGAGCTTGCTCATGAACTTCAACAAATGAATATTTAAACTCGAGCTTTTTTTCCTATAATTCCCAAATATTTTAATAACTAATTATTCAATTGTAAAATTTTCTATATTTTTTAAAAATATTGTAATGCCAAAAGTTTAAACATATCAAATCCAACAATAAAAAACAACCATAAACTCTATTTGAACATTTTAATAATGGTTATAACACAAAATATTTAACTTATTTGAGTTTCTTTTCAACCTTGTTAAGTTTACAAATTATTATATATTTAAATTTTATAAATAAATATATACTATAATTTTGAATTCTAAACGAAGTATTCATGAGTAGCTCTTGAGTAATTATAAAAGCTTAAGCTCAAGGTTTTTTTTTTTTTTTTTTTTTATTGAGTTGGATATTAAACTTAATTTTGACTAGTTTACCAAATGAGTCAAATTTAAGTTGAACTTAACTCAAATAGCTTATGAGTTACTCATTGAATCACTCTAGTCACTAACAGCCCTATTTGCAAGTCATTAATGCCATATGTTAAAATTTTAAACATTACGTGTAAGCCATGGCATTAAATTGGAAGCAAAAGGGTCGATACCTATATTATGATGTTGACACTCTAAGAAGTTTTTATCTTCCATAAATACTTGTTGGGGCCCATTATTGCTACGTTGGATAGAAGTGCTATAATAAAGCATCTATATATATATATTTATATATAATAAGAGAGAAACCATGAATGACAAATTTG
>BPVZ01000025.1:723275-736057 GCA_020521535.1 Rubroshorea leprosula | reverse complement strand
ATATATATATATGTAAGCAATACAATTAAGTACTTCAAATTACAATAAATAAGTTCATGTATAAAACTTATAAAAAATATTTAGAAAAACTCAGTAGGACCTACAATCTATAAAACACTCATGGTTTCAACTCAGTCATTAAATCTTCATCTGCCCATGGATCACTACTTTCTTTTAAAAGAAATTTTAGGTGAAGAAGGTTACCTCAGTGAGGGCTTAATAGCAGCATAACTGATTTTTTTGGCTAACGGAAGCTATTAATAGAAGTAGTTTGCGAATTCACAATTTGGGTTATATATGAGATTATAAATTCTAAACATTTGAATAAAAAAAAGTGTGTCTTATTTGATAATTAATTTTGGATAGTTTAATAAAATTTAGATCAAACAAAACATTTTTGTTAATATAAATTATGTGGTATAAGTACTTGAAAAAATCTGAAGTGAAAAAGGAGTTAAAGAAATACCGAGTTCATTTGAAAATTGAAATTGATTATGGGAGCATGGAAGGAAGTAAGAAGCCAAAAAGAAGGGGGAGGAACCATGGAAAGAGAGATTTTCTGGTTTTGGCAGGGAGGATCGATATGTACAGAGTGGGGGAACTTTTTCGAGATAACATGTGGCTGAAATAGCCGGTGAGTTTTTTTAAAGGGAAATGCAGGTGATGGAAAAAAATAAATAAATAAAGAAAAACAAAATAATTAACAGAATTCTATTTATTTTAAGGAAACACTTTTAATATTTATAAAATATTTCATAACGATTTCCCTGAAGACGAAACAATTTTATAACTTGCTTAGGCCTAAGCCGGTGGATTTTTGTTTTCAATGATTTCTTATTTGGCGCCTATAGGTCGGGGTAAAGGTTCATTGTGTTAACCACACGTGTGAAGCTACCAGTAATGGCACGTGCGTAGCAAATGGGCCGATGCAGAAGTACCTTCTCAACTTCTAATTCTCATGACCCTACCACAAAATCATTATAATTTGTTTAAAATATCAATTCAGTCCCTTAACTTTCAGATTTCATCAAAATTATCTCTCAACTTCAAAAAATACTAAAATTATCTATAAACTTTAATTTTTAATACTAAAAAAATCTTTCTATTAATAAAAGTATCATATAACTCATTATTTTATCACAAAATTAATTCTTTTTTAAAATATTAATGACGTATACAATCAAATAATCATATTTTATTATTATAACACATTTTTATTTATACATCAGATTAATAACCAAAGCACAAAACCCACAAAACTTATAAAGTTGAAAAATCAAATTAGTATTTCTAATCAAAATTCAAGAACTAAATTGGTACTTATCTTCAAAGTTTAAGAACTAAATTAGTATTATCTTCTAAGTTTAATAACTATTTTGGTGCCAAAAATGAAAGTTTTAGGACAATTTTGATTTTTTTCTAAAGTTGAGGAACAATTTTGGTAGAAATCTGAAAATTAAGGGACCAAATTGGTATTTTAAGTAACCTTATAGTTTTAGTCAAAACCAATTTTTTAGAAAAAGTTAAACCGAATTTTTCAACACATTCTAAATCAATATACATATGATGTTTGATTCAAAACCATGCATTGGATATATTGGTAGGGCTAACAAATTTTATGTCTATAAGTGAATGATGGATAGTTTGAAAATTATAAATGTGATAGGCTTTTTCTAAGAATTTAAGATAAGATGTGTTATGCATATAAAATACACAACTTTAATTATACAATTCATAACTTGACTTGATAATAAATAAATAAATGCAGATAATATTATAAGAAAATCATTGAATTAAAAAAATCATTTATATATACCATGTCAATTATCATATCAAATTGCAAATGGAATTATATAGTTAAAATTATGAATGTAATTTTTTTATTTAGATGAAATGAGTTTAGCTTAGTTGGTCAGCTGATTGATAACTTCTTTGATTAAAGGCAAAAAATTTGGTAAAATTAACAAACATACATACTTGACAAGAATTAAGAAGAAATGAGAATTAAGATAAAACATTTTCAAAGTTTCCATTTTTTCCATGCATGTTAAAAAAAATGAAAAAGTTAATTTTCTAAATGAACCAAGTATTTAAACATTAGGAAATATCCAAAAAATTTGCACAATGACATTGTTTCCGTGCATGTCAAAAAGGGTCATTCTCTTCTCTTTCAGACAAGTTTCAGTCCATTTCAATTTTTCTCGTACGCGCAAAGGAAAAAGCAGGTGAGGGCTTTGCTTGTGGGGTAGGAAAAGCACATACAAATCCTAGGGTTGACATGGTTCACAGCCTTAAAACAAAACCAAAATCCAAAATCCATCCTACCAGAGAAGAAGGTGAGATATTGAAGGTACCATAACCACTGGTATTGCATGTTCCTGATCGATTCCAAGTTTCCTCTAACCATCCTCAATCAACATCACCTTTTAATTTCCCTGTATTTCTCTAAAAAATATCTACCTAAATTTAAAGAAAAATACAACGCTTGGTTCAGTGCTAGAATCTTCCACTCAATGTGGGATAAACCTAATCCCTACCTTTATCAAAAACCACAAAGAGAGCAGTGATCTGTCTCATTGCTTAGTGGAGGGTCACTTTTAGTTCCAACATTTGTTAGAGAATTGTAGTTGCAAGAGAACTGGGGTATTTTGGGATCCTGTTTGCTCACTTCGGTAGACCTGCAAAGCCCCGAGGTGGGTCCTCGGGGTAGACACTCCGATGCCTAAGTCAGCAATAATTAGAATTACCAAATGTGAACCAAAGGTTAAGCTTGAGTTCGGTCTTTTAAAATTACCTTTAGGGAGGACCCTCAGGGGGTATTTATAGCCTTCAAAGAGGGCATCCACATGTTGTTCTTCACGAGAAATCAGGGCTATATGTGTCGATGATCCCATAAGGTTTTCTTACAGTATCCCTGCACGTATGGAGTTACTGTAGAGTAGGATCAAAGGAGATGAACTCGAGCTTGGACGAGCTTGTCGTTCCTCGTTGCCAAGGTGACCAGATTGGAAGTGGTCCGGGTGCCGAAGGTATTTGACCTCGAGCTATTGTGAGATCGGACTGTGACTTTGGATTACTACCATTGTGAGATCGGACTGTGACTTCGGATTACTACCACTACACTATTCCCCCCCCGAAGTCATTCACTTGTGAATGATTAAGAGGGTTGAGTTGGGCATGGTGCAGTGTGGTTGAGGTCGAGGTGAAGGTGTGACCAGTGGTCGTGTAGTGCGGCCGTGGCCGAAGTAAAGGTCGTGACAAATGGTCATGTAGTGCGGCCATGGCCGAAGTAAAGGTCATGACACGTGGTCATGTAGTGCGGCCGTGGCCGAAGTAAAAACTAGGAATGAGCGAGCTGATGGAAGAAGTAGAAAATATCGTTTGGTCGGATTTGGATCGGTCTTTGAAACGGAACCGGAAAGAGCATAGTGATTTATTAAAAAATTAGTTCAGGGGGGGACAGCTGTCTTTGAGTGACGCGCTGTAATAAATGGCACAGTCAAGAATAACTGCCGAATTTGAAAGGTTGCGTTTATTACCGTCGGATGTGGACGATCGTGACCGTTGATAGGCGAGGAAGCTTCAGTATAAATAGCCAGGGTTGAGCTATTCATAATTTACCTTGTTGATTTTATAGCAAAGCGCTGCCAAAGTGAAACGAGATCATCTCGCCGTTCGAGTTCGTGGTGTTTCAGAAAATTTCTTAAGTGTTTTACTTCGGTCGTTGCAAGATCAGGTAATTCTTGAAGCTCGACTTCTGATTTCAGAATTTAATATAACTGGTTTTAGATCCAAGTCCAGTAGAGAACGTTAGGGGTAGGTGTGAGATCAAAGTAGGAAGTTAACTGTTCTCATCCTACTTGTAGTGAGTCACGAAAGATGTCGTCCAAAGAGACACTAAGTGTTGGAGGTAGCGAGGGGGAGCAAGGGCTGAGCTTGACCAGCGGGAATGAAGTGGAGAGCTCAAGGAACGAGAGGAGTGGCGGGGTTAGAGGTGGGGTGGTAGAGGTGGGGATTCCTTCTAACATATTAGAGGTAGATCTAGATAGGGCAAAGTTCTATAATGAGGAGGAGGAAGTGGTGGAAGAGGTGGTGGGGTATGAGAGTATGTGGAGGAGGAGGAGTGACCTCACCCACCTAGTAGAACACTATGCCATTCCGGGGCACGTTCTACTTAGGCCGGCTGGGGAGAGGGAAAGGGCGTGCTCAGCTCCAAGGGATCATTGGATGCCGGTGTACGGGCACTATTTAACAGCCGGGCTTAGGTTTCTAGTGCCCGAGCTGCTAGTGGCGCTGCTGCTGGAGTACGGGCTGGGGTTGACGCAGCTCGTCCCCAACGCAGTTCGGCTTATCCTAGGGTTTTTAGTATATTGCCGAACTCGAGGTGTAATCCCCACGGTGAATATTTTTAAGTATTTTTTCTTGATAAAGAGGGGAAGTAAGAAGGAGCGGGGGTGGTTTTATTTCACACCCCGGGTGGCTGGAGGAGGAGGAAGGAACCTGTTCAGTGCAGGTCCTTCATCTATAAAGGGGTGGAAGGATAAGTTTTTCTTCATGGATGACACGAAGTGGGAAAAATCAGAGGTGGAGGTAACGGAGCTCAGCAGGTGGAAGAGGAAGAGGTCGAATCCGAATCAGTATTCGCTGAGCTTGGGAGAGCAAGAGGAGGTGGAGAGGTTGGAGAGGAGAGGTGGGGACGTAATGGACATCATGCATTTCTGCAGTCCAGCAATGTTAGAAGCGGCAGAAGTCTATGGGCCGAGCTCTATGACTGGAGGTCGGTTAGCTACTTTCAAGCGTGTTTAAGATAGATGGTTGACTGACCTCTGTTTTTTACTTTTGCAAAAAAGATGAACCGGCTGATGTCCAAGAGGAAAATGGTAGCACCGTCAGAGAAGAGGTCGAAGGCTCCGGCCGCACCTTTAGTGCGGGAACGGGTACCCACTTCGAGGTTTCGCCCGGACGGGAGTGCCCGAGATGAGGTGGGCCCTAGCTTGGATCTGGGGAAGAAGAGGGCTGAGGAAGCTACAGCCCAGAAGAGACGGAGGGTTGAGGAGGTGCCACAACCCCAAACCGACGCGCTGATCGAGTTCGTGCCTCGACCTTCGCCAGTGCAGATTGATCCATCTCTACGTGAAGTGGGGGTGGTGGGCATGGAAAGGGGAAGGAGTCCCCTATTCCTAGGTAGAAGTCAAGCTTTTACGAGAGTACAAGCAAGACAGCTGCCAAGCGCTTCATCAGGTCCACTTTTCCTGAGGTGGATCTCAACAGAGCTCGGCATGAGGTCGAGGAGCATGGGGGTTCAGGAGTGGTGCGCCATGCGCTCGAGGTGAGAACTTGAACTTTAGAATAATGTTACTTCTGCTGTATGCACTTATTTATTTTGAGGTTGGTTTCTTGTGCAGACGGTGAATCTCATCAATGCCTTGGCGGCTGAATACTACGACTGCCTCAAGGAGAGGAATAATCTGGTTGACAAGTATGATGAGCTCAACCTGCAGAAGCAGTCGGCTGAGCAGAACTTCCATGACCTAACTTCAGAGCTCGAGAAAGTTAGGGAGGAGTTGGCTTCTGCCAAGGCAGCTACTGATGTTGAGGTGGCGAAGAGGAGAAAAGCCGAGGAAGAGCTGGCTGAAGTGCGAGGGGAGTTGGCCGAGGTGCAGAAAAGAACCGAGCTGGAGGTGCATAACTCGGTTGAGAAGCACGTCTCTGACTTCGTCAATTCGGAGACGTTTTCAGAGATCGTGGACCTCTTCCGCATGCCTACACTGGTGATGGCATTCAACGACTGTCGGAAGAAGGTGAAGGCCCAGAACCCTGAGGTTGATGTGACGAAATCACTTTCGGACTTGAGGAGGCTGGAGTGGAAGAGGATGGGGAGAGCAGAACAGCTGAGTTTCGTCCGGACATAACTCTTAGCTGGGAACGAGACTAGGCTGGACGAACTGTGCTCCCCCCACGTCTCGAGTACGAGTTCGTCGCCGTGGACGAAGAGACCGAGGCTCCTATAACTGCCAAGGTCGGAGAGAATGCGGCTGAGCAAGAGGTGGATCAGCAGCATGTGGTGATCGACTGACGTCGACCCCTCCCCTTCATTCATTATCTTTTTAAACATGACAATGTACTGTTTAGTATAATTAATGAAAAGAGAATTTGTTGTATTTTAGTGTACTGTGTGAGTTCATATTTTTGGATAATAAACATGAAAACGGAAGACTGTGATCGTGACTGAAGTGAAGTTTGGACTTCGACTTCAAAATAAAGTGAATGTAATGAAATTCGACTTCGGATGTAAAATGAATATAACAAACTTCGACTTCGGATATAACATGAATATAACGAACTTCGACTTTGGATGAATATAACGAACTTCGACTTCGGGTATAAAATGAATATAACGAACTTCGACTTCAGATATAAAATGAATATAACGAACTTCGACTTCGGATATAAAATGAATGTAATTCATTCCAAGGTAAAAAGGAGTGCACCACTTGGACTTCGAAAAATGCAGCGCTTAAGCTGAACGAGAATGAGCTTTATTAAGAGTAGAATTTTTTTAAATTGTTTACATTCCATACTCTAGGGATCCTTTTACCCTCGACGTCTTGAAGTACGTAAGCGCCGGAATGGGGTACTTCGGCCACTACATATGAGCCTTCCTAGTTTGGTGCTAGCTTGCCGAAGCGGGTTTTGAAGCCGGTGAGTCCTGCCTTTCTGAGGACGAGGTCACCAATCTTGAAGCTTCAAGGTCAAACTCGTTTGTTATAAAAGTTGGCGATCTTCTGCTTATATGCTATTGTCCGAAGTCGAGCCTGCTCGCGGACTTCGTCCAAGAGGTCAAGGTCTTCCCGGAGTGGCAGGTCATTTCGGGTTGAGTCGAAATAGCTAACTCTTAAGCTCGGGACGCCGAGTTCAATGGGAATGACTGCCTTAGTCCCGAAAGCCAGATGATAGGGCGTTTCGCCTAGTCCATTAAAAAGAGTTGTGGTTTACGAGGTTGCTAAAAAAGTAAGTTTTGCGACTTCGGGTGAGTGACTAGAGGTTATTAGCATACCTGTAGCCGTCCTGGTGGTAGTTCGGTAGGCCCACAATACGTTGTTGAGCTCGTCTGCCCATTTGGCTTTGAGTTGGTCCAACCTCGGCTTAATTCCTTCTAGAATAGCTTTGTTCACCGATTCGACCATTCCATTAGTCTCAGGGTGATAAACCGAAGTGAATAGTAATTTAATTCCGTAGCTGGAGCAGAAATCCCTGAAAGAGGTGCAATTGAACTGAGGCCCATTGTCGGTGACAATTCGATTCGTTATGCCGTATCGACAGATGATTGCACTGAAGACAAAATCTTCAATCCTTCTCGAGGTCAGACTGGACAGGGGTCGTGCTTTGACCCATTTTGTGAAGTAGTCGACCGCCACAACCAGATGTGTTACTCCCCCTACACCTTTGACAAAAGGACCCAGCAGATCCAGCCCCCATTGGGCAAAAGGCCATGGTGCCACTAAGTTTGTGAGTTCTTCTGCTGGCTGGTGGGTTAGGTGTGCAAAGAATTGACACTTTTGGCACTTCTGTACAAACTGTGTGGCATCCTCCTGCATGTTGGGCCAGTAGTACCCTTGACGAAGCACCTTATGAGCCAAAGTCCGAGCTCTGACATGGCTTCCACATACACCCTCGTGTACTTCGCGGAGAGCATACTCGGCCTCATAGGGGGTTAAACAGCGGAGAAGGGGAAGTGAGTAGGACGTTTTATACAGGATGCCATCAAGCAAGGCGTATCTTGACGCTTTTCTCCGTAGCTTCAGCTCCTCTTGCTTATCGATTGGGACAGTTCCATCCTGTAGCTAGGCTTTGATGGGGTCTGTCCAACTCGGAGTTTCGGGGTCAGTACTGACCTCTAGTACTTCTGTCTTCTGGAAGCTTGGTGCGTTTAGGACCTCGACGTAAACAGATCTCCCCCCCTAGGAAGTGTCGGAGGCCAGTCGTGATAGAGGATCTGCATGTTCATTTTCTGACCTCGGAACTTTTGTGAGCTTGAATTGCTCAAATTGGCATTTCAGCTTAGAGACAAGTGCTAGGTATTTGGCTAAAACTAGGTCCGCTACCTCGCAAAAGGAATTTACTTGATTGACCACTAGCTGAGAGTCGTTATAGACCTGGAGAGATGTGACTTTCAGTTTGGCCGCAAGACGAATTCCGAGCAGAAGGGCCTCATATTCGGCCATGTTGTTGGTTGCTTCGAAGTTGAACTTCAGAGCATGCTTACTTCGGAAGTGCTCAGGTCCAATTAGTACCGCGCCAGCTCCTGCCCCTTTGCTGTTAGACGCACCATCCACATAAAGAGTCCACTGTTCGACTTCGGTATCAGCGTTTTTCTGGTCGGAGGTACACTCAACTAAAAAATTTGCTAGAGCCTGACCTCAGACTGATGACCTCTGCTGAAAGGTGATCTGGAACTCTCCCAACTCTACTGCCCACTTGATGAGCCTGCCTGAACATTCTGGTTTCTGCAAAATCTGTCTTAGGGGTAGGTCAGTTAGAACAACAATGGGATGGGCTTGGAAATATGGCCTTAGCTTTCTGGCCGTAGTGACGACCGCAAGAGCTGCTTTTTCTGCCGTGGAGTACCTCAATTCGGCCCCCTACAGCACTTTGCTTGCATAATAGACTGGCCTCTGTAACCGTGCTGTTTCCCTTATCAAAACCGAGCTGACTGCTGTATCTGAGATTTCGAGGTAGAGGCAAAGTGTCTCCCCCTCTTCGGCTTTGGTTAATAGGGGGGTGAGCTGAGGTATGCCTTGAGCTCTTCGAAAGAGGTTTGGCACTCCGGAGTCCACTCAAACTTTCTGGGTTTCCCGGTTTCGCCTTTCTGAGTTATAGATCTGAGGATTTTGAAGAAAGGCAGACATCTGTCAACCGATTTGGAAATGAACCTGTGCAGGGCTGCCACCTGCCCAGTTAGGCGTTGTACATCTTTGATTGACTTCGGCGGTTTCATTTCTTCTATCGCCTTTATTTTTTCAGGATTGACCTCTATTCCCCTCCTAGAGACCAGAAATCCCAAGAATTTTCCAGATTCAACTCCAAAGACGCACTTGGCCAGATTCAGTTTCATGATGTGCCTTCTCAAGTTATCAAATGTCTCCCCCAGGTCGGTCAGGTGATCTTCTGCTCTGAGGCTCTTGACCACTATGTCATCAACATAAACTTCCAAATTCCTGCCAATTTGAGCTCGGAACACAATGGTCACCATTTTTTGGTATGTGGCTCCTGCATTTTTGAGTCCGAACGGCATCATGACATAATAATAAATCTCATCTCCAGCATAGAAAGAGGTTTTTACTTCGTCCTCGGGTGCCATGTGGACCTGGTGATATCCCGAGTAAGCATTCAAAAGGCTGAGCCTTTCATTCCCAGATGCGGCCTCTACTAGCTTGTCTATGTTCGGCAAGGGGTGGTAGTCTTTTGGGCAAGCTTCATTGAGGTTGGTGTAATCAATGCACAGCCGCCATTTTCCGTTTAACTTCTTGACAAGGACGGGGTTGGTGACCCATTCACAATAGTCTACCCTCCTAATAAAGCCTGCTTGCAAGAGCTTCTGCACTTCTTCTTTGATTGCTTGTAGCCTCTCTCCCCTGAACAGACGCCTTTTCTGTGTTACAGGTTTTTTCAAAGGGTTGGTGCCGAGCTTGTGAACTGCAACCGAGGCTGGTATCCAAGGCATGTCTGCCGAGGTCCAGGCGAAGACATCCCTGTTCGACTTCAGGAAGTCAATGAGTTCTTCCCTCTCTTCTGGGTTGAGTTTAGTGCCAATCTGTGTTTTTCTGGTGGGGTCATTGGGGTCAAGCTGTATTTCTTCCACCTCTTCTGTTGGGGTTGCTCTGGCGTCGCCCTCACGTTTATTGTCTGGCAGCTCTATACCCATCACCTGCTGCGCGGGTGGCATCTCTGACTGAATTGGAGCTGGAGTTACTAGCTTATCTCTCCAAGGTAAAGTGACCGAGGTCATATAGCTGTGCCGAGCTACTTCTTGATTACCTCTCAGAGTTGCTACTCCCATAGGGGTGGGGAATTTCATGCATATGTGGGACTGCGAAACAACAGCTCGGATTTCTGTCAAGGTTGGCCTTCCGATGACAATGTTGAAAGAGGATGCCATCTTTACGACCAAAAACCGAACTGACGGAGTAACATATGTTCGACCTGAACCGAAGGCTACCTTGAGCGTGAGTATTCCTTCCACAGGGACTGGTTGATTGTTGAAGCCGTAGATAGGGCCGTCATATTTCTGTAGGAGAGCTGAGTCAAGACTTAGGCTCTCCAAAGAATGATAATACATTATGTCCGGAGCGCTTCCTGTGTCAACAAGGATGCGGTGGACTTCACAGTTGTTAACAATGACCGAGGTGACAAGCGGATCATTGTGTGGGGTGATAACACCATCAAAATCAACTGCGCTGAAAGTTATGGGTTGGTTCTTCCAATCTGTCTCATCAAATTTCCTCTTTTGAACCCGGTTCTGATGTTTGACTTCCCGAACATACAACTTCTGCTGTTTTGAGCTTATTCCGCCAGCTTCTAACCCCCCTGTGATCATATGAATGATACGTGAGGGTGGGGGTAGTGGAGGTGGTGCTTGTTGGTAGCCAACACCGACCCTGTTGCTTGCCTCTCGAGGTGCCTGAGGCCGTCCTTGTTCCCGGACGAATTTAGGCTGATCCCCTTTAGAGACGTACTCATTGAGCATGCCTTTCCGAGCTAAGCCCTCCAGTTCTGACTTCAGGCTTTGGCATTCCTCCGTGGTATGGTAGTGGTCCTGGTGGAAGTCACAGTACTTGCTATGATCTCGGGTGGTAGGGGGACTCCGCATGGGTAGGGGCCTTCTAAGCTCCATTTTGTTTTTGATTTGCATTAAAATCTGTGACCTCGGCAATATAAATGGAGTCCAGGTGATTTGCTTAGACATAGGTTCTGTCTACCCTAGACGGGAATGGGCCTCGATTCTGTGCAGGCTTAAATCTTTTCCTGTTCTGCCCTTCATCTCTCCAGGCCGGAGGTCTGACCTCTTTACTCGGAGTTGCTTTGCCGGACAAAGCATATTCCTCCGCTTGAATGAATTTCCACGATCTTTCATTGGCCTCATCAAAGGCGGCAGGTGCGTGTTTGATCAGGCTATCGCGAAATCTGTCATGCTTGAGGCCCGCGATCAATGCAGCCAACCCCACACCATGATTGAAGGAGCTGATCTCGAGCACTGCGTCGTTGAACCTATTCATATAATTTTTAAGGGATTCGCCTTCCCTTTGGGTCACTCGCATGAGCTCGGAGGTCGTCTTCTTAATTAACCGACGGCTGGAGAACTTGGTTGCGAAGAACGCTGTAAGCTCGGCATAGGAACTGATCGAGTCCGGCTGCAAGCTATAATACCAGGTTCGAGCGTTTCCTCGCAATGTAGAAGGAAATATCTTGCATATCAAGGCATCTGAGGCATTCTGAGCCTGCATAACGGAGCAGAAGGCATGCAAGTGGTCATCGGGGTCTTTAGTGCCGTCGTATGTTTCGAGCTGTGGCATTCGGAACCCTGATGGGTATGGCTCTTGGAGAATGTTGGAATTGAGGGGGGTGGGGATTGGGGTGGAACTCGGGAGTGCCGGAGTTTGTGGAGTTCGATTCTCGGGTAGTATTTTTTCGGAGTTCCCCTTGGGAAGATCTGAGATGGCCGGCTGAGGTGGGGGTTGAGGAAGAGGTGCCATGTGTGAGTGGGCTGGAGAGTTGTTGCGAGGTAAAGTCGCAGTTCGAGCTGGTGAGGTCATATTGTGTTGAGGCTGTTGGGTAGGTATTTGGTTAGTGGGATTGAGTAGGGCAATGAGAGGGTCGCCTGGGTTATCCCTGGCTAGCAGTTGCGCGAGCACAAGTTGAAACACGTCGAGCTGCTGCTGCATGATATTGAGTTGGGAGGCTATGGGGTTCAGGTTTTCTGCTAAATTTGGATTGTTTTCCCCGGTTCCCTCTATATGCTGAGGTTGGGTTGTAGGGGGTGGGGTGGTGTGAGATGGGGGGTTCCCACTGGGAAGCTGACCTCTGCCACGCCCTTGTTGAGGGCTTCCGTGTTGTGCTGAGCGTGTGTTCACCATTGCGATAGCCGCTAATTAAGGCTTTTAGCTCGGATTCCCACAGATGGCGCCAATGTAGTTGCAAGAGAACTGGGGTATTTCGGGATCCTGTTTGCTCACTTTGGTAGACCTGCAAAGCCCCGAGGTGGGTCCTCGGGGTAGACACTCTGATGCCTAAGTCAACAATAATCAGAATTACCAAATGTGAACCAAAGGTTAAGCTTGAGTTCGGTCTTTTAAAATTACCTTTAGGGAGGACCCTCGGGGGGTATTTATAGCCTTCAAAGGGGGCATCCACATGTTGTTCTTCACGAGAAATCAGGGCTATATGTGTCGATGATCCCATAAGGTTTCCTTACAGTATCCCTGCACGTACGGAGTTACTGTAGAGTAGGATCAAAGGGGATGAACTCGAGCTTGGACGAGCTCGTCGTTCCTCGTTGCCAAGGTGACCAGATTGGAAGTGGTCCAGGTGCTGAAGGTATTTGACCTCGGGCTATTGTGAGATCGGACTGTGACTTTGGATTACTACCATTGTGAGATTGGACTGTGACTTCGGATTACTACCACTACAAGAATTTGGCTATAAAAGGGGGTGGGAAGCTCCAAAGGCACATAAGTAAGTTGTGAGTTGAAGCGTAGAAGACAAAAGCATAAGCTTATATCTTC
>BPVZ01000025.1:705192-720564 GCA_020521535.1 Rubroshorea leprosula | reverse complement strand
CCTGTATTTCTCTAAAAAATATCTACCTAAATTTAAAGAAAAATACAACGCTTGGTTCAGTGCTAGAATCTTCCACTCAATGTGGGATAAACCTAGTCCCTACCTTTATCAAAAACCACAAAGAGAGCAGTGATCTGTCTCATTGCTTAGTGGAGGGTCACTTTTAGTTCCAACATTTGTTAGAGAATTTGGCTATAAAAGGGGGTGGGAAGCTCCAAAGGCACATAAGTAAGTTGTGAGTTGAAGCGTAGAAGACAAAAGCATAAGCTTATATCTTCGTCTCTTCTACCTTTCTTTTTCAGCATTTATGCTCTTTTCCCTGCTGAAAGTTGCATAATGGCAAGTACTGGTGCATGAGACTCTCTCTTAAATTGTTTCCTTCCTTGTTGTGTTATGAACATTATTAAGTACTATTTTCAACAAAATTCTCATCCATATATTTACTTACAGGATATCAAGAAGGGTTGGACAGTTTCTGATGCAGTCAACCACAAGGGTTGCCTAGCTAACAGAGCTAAAACTAGTGGTTGGCTTCCTGCTGCTCTTATTCTAGGTTTGTCTTTGTTGCATTTCTTCAAACTTCTTTAAACCCCCCCGTTTCCAATATTGCATTAGTAAATGACATTTACTAATAAATTGTCCATATATAACATGACTATATATGGATAAGTAATTTTGCAGTGCAATATATAATAATCACAATTAATCCCCCTACTCGTACCAAACAGAGGAACAACCAAATACTTCATGCATTCATCAAAATATCTAACCAAATTGTTGTTCGAAATACAAATAAAAAAGATTTTACCAACTTAATTGGTTATAATTAGCATCTTAAGGACAAGTATTTCTTAATTATTCATTAATTTTATTGACGCATAGATTTATTTTTATTTCTGGGTGAAGTATGAGAGCAGTTGAAAGGGACCCATCAAAGTTCTATAGTGGCACACTTCCAATTCATGATAATGTTCACGTCATTTCCTGTTTGATGATGGAAGGGATAAGAAAAATGTTCTATTGGGCCATCCAACCATGTGATCAGTTCTGAATTATGAAAGGGATAAGAAAAATGTTCTATAGGTACCTGCTTTCTACCACCATATGTTTCAAACAATATTAACTTCCCTTTTCACAACATAATCATCTTCACTTTCTGCCAACTTTCGAGCCATACAAAAATAGAAAAAGTTAGGGTTTCTTCTTTTTAATTAAGGCTGGGTTTGGTAGGAATGATATAAATAAAAGATGAAAAAATAAAACATTTTAAAACTAATAATTTCTTGGAAATAATTAATTTCACAGGAATTGAATTATGTGAAACGCTTTCAACCATGGGAATTGCAGTTAACCTTGTGACATACTTAGTTGGCACAATGCATCTCCCTATTGCAACATCAGCCAATATTGTCACAGATTTTCTGGGGACATCTTTTCTTCTCTGCTTGCTAGGAGGCTTTCTTGCTGATTCTTTCTTGGGAAGATACAAAACTATTGCAATTTTTGCCACCATTCAAGCACTGGTAAGTTTCTTTTGCTTTTTTTACACAACCCACGATCTAACCGAACCAGAGACTTCTAAATTTTAATGACGGGTTATCTCATGTTTTATACTATAATCTTTATCATGTATACTAACAAAAGAAATGATATGATCATTTAGGGCACGGGAACATTGTCATTAGCTGCAAAACTGCCACAGTTGCGACCACCACCATGCCATCCCACAATGAACCATGCATGCAAGCAAGCCAATGGATTTCAGATGGGAATTCTGTACGTGGCTCTATATTTGATTGCACTAGGCACTGGAGGCCTAAAATCGAGTGTCTCTGAATTTGGAAGTGATCAATTTGATGAGAAAGACGAGAAGGAGAAATCCCAGATGGCCTATTTCTTCAACAGGTTCTTCTTATTCATTAGCATGGGGGCCCTAACGGCAGTCACCGTGCTAGTCTATATACAAGATGAAGTAGGTCGAAGCTGGGCATATGGGATTTGCTCTGTGTCCATGTTTTTGGCCATACTGATATTTTTTTCCAGTAACAAAAGATACAGATACAAGAAAAGCATGGGAAGCCCCATTGTTCATATTTTCCAGGTTATTGTCGCTGCTATAAGGAAGAGGAATATAGGTCTCCCTTTTAATGCTGACCTATTGTATGTGGATTGTCCTGAAGCTTCAAGAATTCAACACACAGATCAACTCCGGTGAGCTTCTTACATCTTTAGGCCCTGTTTGTTTTAACTGTTAGAAATAGCTGATAGTTAATAATTAATATTCATTGATTAATAATTGTTGTTATCTTATCCATTGTTTAATACTGAGTCCCAAATTAACCTCTTTTTTTTTCTTTTTTTAAGTTTCTTGGACAAGGCTGCCATTGTTGCGGAAGGAGATTTTGATGGAACTACCGGTTCCTCTCCCACCATTGGAAACTATGCTCGGTTACTAGAGTGGAGGAAGTGAAAATGATGATCCGACTGCTGCCGATATGGGCCACCACGATCATATTTTGGACAACCTATGCACAGATGATAACTTTCTCCGTTGAGCAAGCTTCCACCATGGAAAGATCAATTGGGAACTTCCAAATTCCCGCTGGCTCTCTCACCGTCTTCTTCATAGTGGCAATAATGATCACTCTGGCAGTCTATGACCGGGTCATTATGCCCCTCTGGAAGAAATGGAAAGGAAAACCAGGTATAAACATCATAATGTTTGCATTAGTTCTACTCCAAATCGAAAATGCTATACATACTGTATTTTGTGCAATATAACATGATGTTTTGTGATTAATTCTTTTTATTTAGGGCCAAGCATAAATTGGTATGCATACATTTATTTACATATAGCATTACGGACTCCAAATACCAAAACTGAATTATGACACTCAAACTTTGGAATAGGTTTCACCAATCTACAGAGGATGGCCATAGGTTTAATCCTCTCAGTTTTCGGAATGGCAGCGGCAGCACTGACTGAGAGGAAAAGGTTATCAGTAGCAAGAACGTCCTCCACACCAACCTTACCCATATCCGTTTTCTGGCTGATTCCACAGTTCTTCTTGGTTGGGTCTGGCGAGGCATTCATATACACAGGCCAGCTCGATTTTTTCATCACTCAGTCTCCCATAGGAATGAAAATCATGAGCACTGGCCTCTTCCTCACCACTGTGTCTTTAGGTTTCTTTGTCAGCAGTTTCTTGGTAGCGGTGGTGAAGAAGGTGACTGAAGGCGAGGACGGCCAAGGGTGGCTGGCAGACAACATAAACCATGGAAGGCTTGACTGTTTCTATGGACTTCTAGCTATGTTGGGGATCATCAATTTTGTGATATATCTTATTTGTGCAGTGTGGTACAGGCCAAGAAAACCTAAGGCTGATCCAAACGCTGGGAATATTGTCGATGGGTCTTGTGCAGAGGAGATGTGCTAGGATTCTTAACTAGCTAAGTTTTTGCTTAGCATGGATTGTTTCTGTTTGTAGTTTGTCGTTTTTGGATGTTTCTTAATTTCCGTTTTCATCATCAATAGGGTTGATTTTATATTTTTGTTTGTAAACTTATTAGGAAAGGGTGACAGACGCTCTCATTGTCTTGAAGTACTATGTTTATCAGTGTCAAAGCCACAGGAAAAAATATTAATGAAGTTTGATTGTGAAGTTATCCACTCAGTCGTAAATGGATGCCATTTAGAAAAATAATGGTGAGAGAGTGAAATCCTAGAGATGAGATCAGATTGGTGTCTTATGTATGATAAAAAACGACACAGTGAAGCAAGCTACTTCCTATCTGTTGTACAAATTCCCAAAGCAAAATGTGTTGATCCAAAACGGCAGAATAATTGATGTATTCATAATTTTGCTTTGTAAGATACTCAGAAGTAAAAAAAAGTGGAAGAATTAGGAGTTGAGTGCCATTTGGATTGACGGTACATACAAACTCTGGGCCACCGTTACAGACAAAACAAGGCCAAAGAAGAAGGAACAAGCTGATTAGAATAAGCTGGTATCTAAAGAAGAAAGACAAGTTCACAACAATTAATAGTGGCATAAGTGATGTGATATAAATTTACAATACCATGTGACGTTATAATTATAAAATTTCTATTGATATTTTCCATCTACCTGTGCTGTAGGCATATGTAGATTTTGCATTCACCACTAAGTGAAGGAAACTTGTCCTCAAGTTATTTAAGGTCTATTCCCATGTTCTTCATGGTAAGGAGATAAGTACGCAATATCAAAAGTAGTAGACTACATATTCACCTAGCAGCTTGATCTTGTAGGCATTATTATTAATCTTCTCACCATCAGCTATAGGAGAGAGTTTAGCATTAAATCAATTAGGAAACTTTTTCCTCCCAAAGGCATGTCCAAACCCAATCTCCTCCATTGTATATTTCCATCCTAATGTCATTTTATGCAAACGCAACCTTGAAGCCCAAGGGATATGCATATTATTCATTAGGCTACATGATTGATTAGATGCACCCATATGAATCTCCATTAGCTAAAATGAATTTATCCCATCCTACATTTTTTAGGCATGCATTCTATAAGGGCGTGGTATATACAATCTTGAAATCTTAACAAATCCATCACAGACCTTCCGCTACCAATGAAGCTCAAAACTACCCACCTGCATAAGTGGATGCATGAAATATGCACCAAGGGTCAATGCAGTGATAGTCAAGTAGGGCAATCGAATAAATTCCTTGTAATAATCTTGAGGCAAAATTTGACGGCCATCAAGAATAGCTGCAAATGGAATGACGCTTGTTCGCCTCTTTAATTCTTCAAATGCATCCCCATGTTGCTTAGCTAGTCTCCTATCACCATTCCACACACCAAATAGATGATGTCCGATCAAACCAATTGAGGCTGAAACAGCCACAGTGTTCCCAATCCAGAGTGTATGTGCCAAGCACCAGATCACCTGTCCAACCATCTGAAAGAAACAACAAAACAACTAAATAAGATGTTATTGTTTGGGCAGAAAGCAACAGCAATGGCTTATGCAACTCCTTATAAGAGATGGGGCAATTGCCATGACTACCAGGCACCACTACCTAAGTTTCTTCTAACCACTCATTGCTTGCCAAAAATAACTACCCACAAATGAAAATGGACATCAAAATCAAGATTATAGGGGTAATAACCTGTGGATGCCTGGTAATTCTCATGATCCCAGTTTCCCAAAGATGCAGTTTAGGCTTGTCAACTGCTGCTACCTCTAATAGGTTAAATGTAGAAGGATATAGGAAAAGGAAGGAAATAAAATTTGCAAGCCACACAAATTGATGAACTCCAGGAGTGCTCTGAAGCTGCCATAGCTGCAGCCCATCATATCTGTGGTTGATGAAGTACACCTGGATTGCAAGCACTAGCAATATCAGCTAGTTGTGAAGAAAGCCTCCAACATATTTTTCAAAGCAAAAAAACTGTAAAATAAAGTTAGAAAGAATAAATGGAGCTTATGTTTAAAGGATTAATGCCCTTATAAACAACATTGGGCACTTACAATAGTGCTAAGAGACAATGGAAGGGACACAGCAGCAAACAAAACACGATATGCACGTTTTCCAATTAGTTTTTCACCCGTGTCTCGAAGACTAGCCAAGCCACTGTGGACAGTGGCAAATATGAGAATGAGGATAAGCATTACAATCTGCAAAAGGAATGCTTTTTAGGCTCAAACAATGACGCATGTTAAGTTGTGAACAGCTTCAACACAAGTGAAATCATGGTCAGTTAACAACTTAACAACTAACACAAGGAAGAAATGCTTAAAGTCCAACTTTCAAATATATTGAGGATCCACAAAAAAATAGATTGGTATATTGGATATTTCTCCATATATACCAAGGAAAGGAGTTAATGTGGTTAAAGCCTTTAGATATCAATAGCTAACTAACAATTCAGAAACAGAAATTGAACCATCCAGTCAAATGAAATGTCCATGGTAATTTCATTACACTAGTTGTTAATAGAGTTTTAATGCATTGGTAATGCCTCAATAACATGGTACATAAAGATTAGCCATTCTAGGAATTAAGGTCTAAAGTCAGATCCATGACAAAGAAGATTTCTCATCCAAGTGGGTGTGTCTTGAAGTCATTAAATCAAAACAAGGACATGTTATAGTTGTTTAAGAATGTTTCACAGTGTTTAAGAAACTCTATATTTTGCTAGAAAGAGACCCCTGTGTTGGTGCAATTGTTCTATTAGTCTAGTGAATGCCTAGAATATTTTACATGGTGCAATGGTACTTAGCTCATAAAGGTTGGGTTTACTCCTAAGTCTAAATATTTAACAAATATTAGCCCAATCAGGATTAAGTTCCATATGCCTGTTCAAATAAATTTTCAGTTATTAGAGTTGCAATTTGAATTATGGATAAGTTCTGTAAGAAACTGTTGGGCTATGCAAAGCATTTGATTTGTTCTCCTCTCCTTTGCTACATTATTGGCATGCCCTTGTTATAGTATTGACCTTTAAGTCATTTTCCACTTTCTGACCCAAAGGATCCCCACAGAAGCCACTTTGACCAGATCAAGAGAAGCAAATTAATTAGGAAAATCTACAGATTAGGCTAAATCCAAAGGGCAATGTAACACTCAAAGTTAAAGCATCGAATAGATAACAAATTCTTTTCACAACTGGAACAGAAACCGACCTCATGGCTATCGGAAAACTGTGAAACTGCATTGATGTAAGCTTTGCCAAAGCCAGTTGAGCCATCAATCCAAGCAACATCAAGAAGAAAGAGAACAAACCCCAAAATGATACTGAAATATATCCAAGAAACAATGTTCTGGTTCCCTAAATTGAATGCAGCAGAGTCCTCTCCAATCAAGTCCTTGCCAACCAAAGGGTCATCGGCATCTCTGAGGGAAGTGCGAGACAGAAGGATGGGAGAAAATGGGTGAAAGGTAGAGGGAAAAGGGGGGCTTTTGAGAAACTTTGTATGGGTAATTCTTGTGGGACGAAAGATGGGGATGGAAGAGACAGAATTGACAATTACCTGGAGTTTTCGCTGAGGGGTGCAAGACAAAGGATGGCAAATGGGAAGACAAGTCGTCATTTGAATTCGAGAAATGGGATAGTGCGAGCAATTCAGCTTTTTCTGAGAAGGAATCTGATAGTCACAAGAGAAGCCACAATATAAGACTCAAATAATTGACCGTTGAGGATCTGTTCAATTCTTTTAAAAGCAAATCATAAAAAGAATGCAACTCAATTAAGACAGAATAATTGTGAATGGAAACAACCAAGCATTTCCATCACCACATAGATGCAACACAATATTACAACAAAAGCCACACTCATATTCAATACCTTAACTTACAACATTGAAAGACCTCATGCAAATTTATGAGAAGGGAGAACCACTCACAGAAGTACTAAAAACTCAGCAATTTTCCATAAAACCATTAAAACAGAAACCACTAATGTAAGTTGCATCCATCAACAAAATATAAATGTATATTCATTTCCTTAGTACAAGGACACTCTAAGTTATGAAATCATTTTAAGCTCATATCACCTCAACCCACTTTATACACAATGCAACATTGCAACCCACCATCACCACAAACTAAAAACAACCCTCAATAAACTAGAGCAAGCAGACCTCTCAACTTACCCACATAGTAATTATCTCATCCAACACAAAGTATCATACTCAAACAAGAAATCCCACAACTAAAAAATCACTAAAACCGCATTGTCAGCTCCCAAACAGGAAAATCAGACATATTTTCGATATTAAATTGCTTGTTCATCATTTGCAAAAGCGAATGAGACTTGGGTATCAAGATCTCTATCATCATGTCCTTACTAACTTCAACTAAACAAAATTAAAAGTAAAGCAAAAAAAAAAAAAAATCAAAGAATTAAAGAACTGCGAGATTAACAAGAACAGATGAATCGATGGAAGTAGATAAATATCAGATTGGGGTGTTAAAACCTGTCATCAAATCCTTAATTAAAAAATGTGGAAAACAGAAAGAAAAGGAACTCAAATCTAAAAAATTGGGGAGCTTACAAATTAAGATTAAACACCCATAAATCGAGTTTCCTATTTTCAATAAACAACTAATATCGAAACAAATCCTTCATGTAATTGAAGCAAAATTCACAAAGGAAAACAAAAACAGAGAGAGAAGAGTATCTATATTAAAAAAAAAAAAATAGTTGAGTTGTAGTGGGTGCTTTTTGTAGAACTCACCGAAAAAGAGTTTACAGTCACGGAAAGCGGAGTCCCGTCGGAAACTGAGAACCCGATCTGAAACGAAGGAAGGAGAGGACGATTTGCCGGGAAGTGTTATCGAGAGCGATTGGGACTCTGTTAGCTGGTTTTATCTCTTACAATAGTAGAGATGGTGTCGAGTGTAAATAAGTTAACAAGTAACGGGTAAAATGGGAAAGTCAACAATTTTAATTGAGAAGCAGTCCAGTGACTCTGCGTGGGATTCCAATCACCATGTCTTTGGAGCGAGTCTGCCTTCACATTCATCTCATGTTAAAAATTTTATAAAGGACTTTGTTACGGGGGGACAGTCCCCATTTAAACACCCGTCATTTATTAATGGCTGTCTAGTGTGTGCTATCAACTATGTGATTTTTTAGTAAAATTATAGGTGGTGTTGTATGGATAACTTTTTATATTATATTTTTATATAATTTTTATATGTTATTAAATAAGTAGATATGTTTAATATTATGGGTTTTATATGAATTAAAATAATCAATTATTTAAATGATATGTCAAATTATACAAAAAAGTGAAATAAAAGATTGTACAAAAAAATGTAATAAAAAATTATATAAAAAGATGAGACAAAAAGAGTACAAAAATTATTTCCCTAAAATTATTTATACTTTTAAATTAGATTTAAGGTTTAATATTTAATCTCTTATGTATATATAAAAAAAGTTAGTGTGTGTCAGTTCTAATTTTTAAAAATAATTAGAATCTTTATTTACATATAAAAACTAAAATTTTATCTTATTAATTATTGATATCTAAATTTGGAAACTCATTATATATTTTAATATATCAACATTTAATAAGATAATTTTTAAAATTTTGAATTGAGTTTTAATTAAATAAAATGACGTAATTTAAGGTTGGGACTCCAATTATTTTTGAGAGTTAGAATTAATATGCACTTTTTCTTAAAAAATGGCTATATAATGTGCAATTTTTATAAAGCAAATTGTGCATAAGTTTTTAACTATAAAAATATAACAAAAATGAAAATTTAAGATATTTTGCCATTAAAACTTGTGGGATATAGTTGTAATTGAATGTCTTAACATTTTAAAATCATAATGTCTTCTTTTTTCTGACTAGGTCCAACATTCAAGTATTAAATGTCCTAACATTTTAAAGTCATAATGTCTTTTCTTTTCCAACTATGTCCAACATTCAAAATTTGGAGTCAATACTTAAAAATTGAAGTTAAAGGTAAGAAAATTAATTTTTTTGAATTTTACTGGGTCGATATGAGGGTAGGTTAATAAGATGACTTGAATAGGAATTAGTCTTTTGATTGCAAAAGTTCGCCTAATACACCTAATCGTCCATATGTCCCAATTCACCCTACCTTGTCTATGTTCCTAATTTTTGCTCTTTGAAAAGATAATACTAAAGTGTTTTGCCATCTAAATTTCATCAAATTGTTGTAAAATATCAACCTTTAAATTAGAAGAGGCGTCTACTACAATTCCATCAACTGAAACAACATACTCTAAAAAGACAATTGGATTTGTGCAAAAGGAACACTTTTTAAGGTTAACAAACAACTTTTCTTTTCTTAAAACCTCTAGTACCATTCGTAAATACTCAATATGATAAGTTAAACTCTTACCATATATCAAAATGTCATCAAAATAAACAACCACAAATTTGCCAATGAAAGCACACAAAACATGATTCACTAATTGCATGGATGTACTTGGTGCATTAGTAATCCAAATGGCATAACTAACCACTCATATAAACCATGTTTCGTTTTGAATGTTGTTTTCCATTCATCTCCTTCCTTCATCCTAATATGATGATACCCACTCTTTAAATCAATTTTAGAGAATATGCAAGAACCATGGAGTTCATCTAACATTTCATCTAATCTAGGAATAGGGTGATGGTACTTTATAGTGATTTTGTTGATTGGGCAACAATCAACGCACATATGCCAAGTCCTATCCTTCTTAGGCATAAGTAGCATTGGAATTGCACACAGACTCATGCTTTCCCTCACATGTCCCTCCTTCATGAGTTCTTCAACTTGCTTTGATATGTTGGTCGGTTTGGAATTGTTGCACTTGGAATGAAGTCAATTTGATGCTCGATTCCTTTTATTGCTGGTAAACCATTAGGAATGTCCTCTGGAAACACATCCTTGAAGTCCTGCAAAAGAGATTTAATAACACTAAGCGAAGAATCATTAAACTCGTTAATGTTGAAATACACGTCTTGGTATGAAAGTACAAATATAGGTTGTTTTGTAAGAAACATAGCCTTGACATCATTTGTTTTTATGTAAAAGCTCACTTATTTTCTCTCTTTGTTTTTGGCACTCTCACTCTTTTCTCTCTTTTTTGAATCTTTCTTTGTAGTTTTCTCTTTATTTTTTATACCCTCAAGCTCACTTTCTTTTCTTAGCTCACTCTTTTTTTTTTTTTTTTACTCTCAATTGATCCTCATAAACTACCTTGGCCTCAATGGTGCAAGAGTAATTGTTTTCCCTGCCATGATGAATGAATAGCAATTTTGAAGCCATCATGTGTTGCTCTCCTATCATATTACCATGGTCTTTGCAAAAGTAAATGTCTAGCATGCATAGGAGCCACGCGACAAAATACCTCATCCTTATATCATCCAATAGAGAATGAAACTAGAACTTGTTTATTTACCTTGATTTCTCTACAATCACTTAACCATTGTAGCTTATATGGCCTTGGGTGCTTCATCATAGGTAAATTAAGCTTTTTAACCAAAATAGTGCTAGCTACATTAATAAAAATACCATCATAAATAATCACACTACATACCTTATTTTTGATATGGCACCTTGTGTGAAATATGTGGTCACATTGTGTTTCATCATCTCCTTTGGCTTGCATATTCAAAGCATGCTTGGTGACAAGCAGTTCTCCATCAACAACATATTCCACACCATAATTAGCATATTCTAATGGTGGCATAGAGTCATCATTAGATTCATCCTCAGTTTTAATTTCTCCATCCTCTCTCAAGACCATTGTGTGCTTATTAGGACATTGCGACACAACATGCCCTTTTCCTAAGCATCGAAAACACTTAATGTCTTGGTTTCTGCCTTGCATATTGTCGGTTTTACTCTTCTCATTGCTACCAATGTCTTTTGACTTAGATGCTGCAATTTATGCTTAAAAGTAGAATATTCCTTCTTTTTACTTCAATTTGGTTTCTAAGAAGATGAGGAACTTGAATTTTGCCTAGTTCTGGTGGTGGCACCTTTACGTTTGAGTTACCATTCTACTTTCATTGCCATGTGCACCATATCTTCTAATTCCACATAATGTTGCAGCTCTACCACATTAGCTATATCACAACTTAAACCATGCAAAAATCGTGCAATAGTTGCTTTTTTGTCCTCTTCGACATTTGCTATAACCATTGTGAGTTCCATCTCCTTGTGATAATCCTCAATGCTTTTAGACCCTTGAGTAAGGCCCTATAATAGTTGATAGAGATCGTGGTAGTCGTGATTAGGAACAAATTATTTTCTGAACACCACTTTCATCTCTTCCCAAGTGTCAATAGAACATTCTCGATTTCTATGTTGACTAAGCATAAGTTGATCCCTCCACACCATAGCATAATCAATAAATTCCACTGCTATTAGTTTTACCTCTTTCTCCTCAGAATAGTTATGGCAATAAAATAACAATTCCACCTTTTTTTCCCATTCCAAATATACATCTAGATCATTTTTGCCTTGAAAAGGAGGAATTTTCATCTTGATGTTGCCTAAGTCATGATTTTGCCAATCTCCCCACCTTACCAGATTTTGCTCTCCATGGTTAAACCTACCTCTTTGACTCCCTATACCCCTCATAAATTTGTCCATGTTGAAATTTAAGTTTTGGGCATCATTGTTGAATGCATCTTCATAATCGTCATCGAGATTATCATTAGCATCATTCCTATGCAAATTTGGACTTCCATTTTGTATTTGGTATAACTTGGCTATGGCTGCATCTTGCTTCTTCATTTTGTCTCTAATCTCGGCAAACATGATGTCCAGCCTCTAAAATTGTTGTTGCATTGCTTTGAGCATGGAAGATTCATCCACGTGATGTTTTCTAGAGGTTGACTTGTCATTACTGCTCGATATGATTGAAACCTACAAGGAATGTTAGAAATAGAAAATAAAAGGACCTCACAACACTGCCTTATGTGTTTCACTCCACTCTCTCATGGAATGGCACTCAACGCTTGTGTTTTTCACATTGTAGAACTTGCCTGTTCTCTCAAGTGTTGCTCACACATATTGCCTTTTTCCCTCACTCAACTTTACTCTCTCAGTTCATTATTAAACTAAACAAGCTCAATTTAAGTTATTTTGCAATAATCTAACTCTAACGAATTTGCAATAAGAGTTAAAGGAAATGGAAAGACACAAAGGGTGAATAAGAAAAGCAATAAAAGAATCAACCCAAATGAATTAAAACAAAAAAAAAAAAAAGGAAATTCGATTGAAACACAACGCAAGAAAGACAAATCAGTTTTAACACTTCCTAGTAGGAATTGACTTGACTATTCCTTAATGTGATAAGGTTCCTAACTCAGGAAGGAATAAACAAAATTGCTAACTTCTTGTTTGAATAGAATGTAAAGAGCATTTCCAACTCCTTATTGTAGTAGGATTCCTTTTTTTTTTTTTTTTAAGGATTTTGCCATAGATTTCTTCTCTATATAAGGAATTCAACCATAATCCTGTGTTGTCTATTTCTCTCCTCCCCCCCCCTTTTTGCATTTTCTTCTTTTTTAAAAAAAAAAAAAATTTGTGCTTCTTTTCTTCCGTTTATTTTAGAACCAGTAACCTAGATTCAAAAAGCAGACAAGAAAGACTAGAATGACACTAAAATATAAATTTTTTTCTTTTGTTTTTGATGTGAATTGAAAATTAAAAATGCACATACTTGATTTAGAACTTGATGCTTTGATACCAAGATGATAAGAACCCCAAAGGGAACAATGAGACCTATAGCACGACCAGGGATTTTGAAACTCTAGGAAAGCTAAATCAGGTTTATAATAGGACCTTGACCCCATGTTTACATTGTAACACTATTATCTATGACACAACAAGAACCGGAGGTATAAAGTTGGTTGTGCCACACCCTTGAATGCTTAAGAACGAGAATAGTAAGTTAGGTTAGAATGTCACAAGAATAATCTAGATAAGTTTTGTAAAGTTTTGAAATGAACTAAAGAGAAAAGTCTCTCAAAAAACTTAGATTTAATAGCTGCCTCCCAATTAGGGTTACAAGCCCTTTAAATAGAGAAAATTAATCCTAATCTGAATACGAAATTAACACCCTAAGTCTTAAACCTAATAACCATGAATTAAGCTTCAAATAATGAATATTCAACCCAAAGATAATACAGAAAACGTGAAAATCACTCAAAATAACCTAAAATAATATGAAATATCAATTTACTACAAATTACGATAGAATTGTGCAATTTTGACACAAATTGTGTAATTTAGTGCAAATGACGTTAACTAAGCTTCTTTTGAACTTGAATGATGTTTACCATGCCTTGATAATCATCCAAGTTTCGATTTACTTGTTGCATGTTGTTTTCAACCTAGATTTACTCAATAAGGCTATTTAAAACTTTTTGCATCTTTATAGGTCCAACTCTTGTGATTGGACCTCCTTGGATGTGTAATGAATCCCTTGACATGGAATATTTCTAAGTTGTGGAGTTTTCATGGTTTAGCAAGTTTCTACTAGAGATTCATGAAGGATTTCAGCACAATTGTAGTTTCGTTGACTGAAATTGTGCAAAAAAGTGTTGAATTTAAGTGGGAAAGTGAACAGAAGAATACTTTCAATTTGATTAAGGAGAATTTAATTTCTGCACCGTAATGTATTGAATCAAGTATGTATCAATCGTTATCTAATTATTTAATGTTAAAGAATTTCAAATAATTTAATAATTTATTTTGATAATTTAAAATATAGGTTAATAACCATATCTGAATTGAAATAATATTAGGTTATTTCAATTTTATTTAAATGTATCCAAATATCTGACTTACTTAAACTAAGATTCAAAAATTCGGATTGAAAATTTGAATATTTTGGTAATACCCAAAATGTGCTCACCCCTAGCGGCGGCACCTAAGGAATAGAAAAAAAAGAAGGGATGTGGGTTGGTCAAATGGGAATTATTGTAGAGTTTTGTATTTGTTGATTTTTTTTTTTTTAATCTTACATTGCTTTATGAAAAATGATTTTTTTTTAATTTCTTAATTCACTCTATATATCATGCGTCTTAATTTTAAAATCACTTATTTTTAATGAAAGAAAATACTATTAAATTACTTAAATTATTAATTGTATTTATAGATTAGAGTACAAAGGTTTAATAAATTATTATTAAAATAGATAATAATCGGTACATTTTTCGATTTAATACATTTATTAAGAGATTATTTTTTTAATTTTAATTTAAGATAAAAAAAATTTTGACTATAAAATTTAATAATTAAACTGATAAACATTGACAAATGTATTAAACCAAAAAATATATCAATAATTTTCCTATTCCATTTTCTTATTAGAATAGGATATAAAAGTCATAGCAGCTGAATATACGATATTTGCCAAACTAAACTGATTCAGAGAATTAAAGCTATGTCATGGACGGTGGCGGCAATAGATTAGAGTTTTGTATTTGGTGCGGTCGACGGTAGCCAGTGGGAGAATGCAATTATTGGAACAATTAATCGGCAAAGAAAATGGGAGCAGGTTTAATAAATGGAATTATTTTTTTGTTTGAAAGGGTAATTGTTATTGATTTTGAAACTTTGCTTTAATGAGGTGAATTATTAATTCAAAATAAAAAAAATAAACAAAAATTACAGCATGAGTTTAAAGGGTCATTTGATATGGTGGTTTAAGGGTATGTTTAGGGTTGATGTAAAATGTTGTGGCTCTAACTGTAGTTGTAGCTGTGATAAACTGTATTATATTGTAATTATAGTTAAAAGTTATTTTGATATTTGGTTATTTGTTATTTATTTTTTAAAATTATTACGGATGCAATATGATTGATTTTATTAATTATTAATTAAAATTT
>BPVZ01000025.1:686378-705092 GCA_020521535.1 Rubroshorea leprosula | reverse complement strand
TTTTAGAAAAAATAACCTAAAAAAATATTACCAAACACATATACATTTAAAAATATTGTGCAACTACACGAAGAAAACTTTCAACCACAATCCCCAAACGCACCCTAAGACTAATGATTAGTGATTTTCTCTAAACCACTACTTAATAATAGTGTTTGGTAAAGTTCTTTTTTTATTTTTTTATAAACCACTATATATTTAGTATTTTGTAAAAATTTTTACTTAGTGATTTGATGATAGCATTTAGTGGTTAGAGTTAAATCTACTAATGGATAGAAAAAGCAATTTTGAATAACTTTTATCCTAAACTGCTAGCAGATTGAAATTTTTAATTTTTAATAACAAGTTTACCTATAATAATTAGGTATAAATAATATCCTCTTACGGAACCACATAAACTTCTTTACTCCTTTTGTTTTACTGCCGACTTCCTTGCTTCTAATGATTCAAAAAACCCAAGGCAACTCCATAAATTTGCAATTAAGTAGTTGTGTTTTTAGAAATATCGCTGCATGTACATGACAAAAAGAAGTTGCTACATATATTTATTAAGTTGCATTTTTTTCCCTCAAATCTCAAATATTAGTATTTGGATCATAAATGATTTCTCAATATTTAAGAAAAATTTATTAGGCCATAATTACAAATTAATTATTAATAAACAGTGTAATTTTTTAAAATTTTTTGAAAATAAAAAATATCTTTTAAAAAATATTAAAGGGATGTTTCATTTGTAATTGAATTATTTTAACAAAACAATTACTTTTGTGATAGGAAATTTAAAAGAAAATAAAAACAAAATTAACTTATTGTTTAATTTGTCCTTATCAGTCATTTAACATCAAATATAATCCACTAACTATTATATAACTAAACAACTATAAAAATCTACATTTATTATTTATTATTTGTTACCTATCATTTACTATCTGTTATCCGTTATCCACTACTAGAAAATTGATCATTTTGGTCAAGAAAATTTCTTGACCAAAAAAACACATAATTCAGAAAAAACACATAATTCGAAAAAATCTACTAACCAAATATAATGTTGTTGGCTCAATACACTCCAAGAAGGGGATGAATTGGAGTTGAAAAAATTTTCACCTCTTTGCAACCACCAAACAAAGATCAAAGAAAGAGTAGAGAAAAAGAGCTTGCATAATGATTTTATAGAAGTTCGATCCAACCACTTGAAATCTAGTACTCTACTTTGATTTCACTTACCAAGGATTTCCTCCACACTTTTCACAAACAAAAACAAGGGTGGCTTAAAGGAGCCACTTAAATCTCACCAATTTACAAGATAAACCCAAACAATCCTTGCTACAAATCTGTCACGTCCCAGAACCCAAATCCGGGAACGTGGCAGACGCCGTGCACTTATGAGAGGGTCCCACAAATGCACAAGGCTCCGAACTTACTAAGTTCTTAATTTTTGAATTGGATAATTCGAATCTAAAAACTCAGGTAAAATCTAACTTTCCATTACCAAAAATTGTACTAGTCAAGATGTACAACAATTTATAAACAGTTATGGCTATAACCAAGGAAACTCTGTACACAAAAATGGTTATTTGGGTCAACCCTGTGAGACTAGCGGCCTAACTCCAAAAGATCTAAATCCAAAATAATGCCTAGCCGTCTAGCTCGTTACTCCCCCGACTCCCCATGTGTCGGGTATCACTACCTGAAATGGTGGACAAGGAAAAACTAGGTGAGATAAAATATCTCAGTAAGTAAAATATGGATAGCCTTTGATAAAAAATTTAAGCATGTCAGATAAACCATGTAAGTATAACAGAACTTTCAATGATAAACCATTCATGCATAATAAAACTCATCCGTAGTCTCATCTATAAGTCATGGCCAGTGTTTAACAAACTCCTACTTGCAGGCGTCAGTAATAGTACCGATGTTTAACAAACTCCCACTGGCAGGCGTCAGTAATGGTACCAGTGTTTAACAACTCTCACTGACAGGCGTCAGTAATAACCAATGTTTAACCCCATTGGCAAGATGAACCAGTTCTACAGAAATATATGTCGACATGTGCTAGCATTTATAAACTCCCATTAGCGGGCGTCAGTAATCATGATTATATCAGAGACAAAACCATGCAAAATCTATAGAAAATCCATAATTCACCATTAATCTCAATTTCAAGAATAAACCGAAAAATTTCATGTGGGCATTCTCAACTTCAGAAAAACAATGAAATTCTCATTTTCATTCCAATCATGCTCAATTCCAGAAAATAATAATTTTTGCAAAAATCATCACAATTTTCCTTTCAGTTTAATTACATTCAGATGCTGATAAAATTGATTTAAACCTTGCTACCATCTCAAAAACAATTTAAAACATGTTTTAAAATCAAAGGGCATTACCATAATTTACTTACCTCAAATTACACCAAACAGAACACTAATCCCAAGTGCTAGAGTGCAGAATAATCAAGTACCTAATCAAAATATTTCCAAAATTAATACCCATATAAAACGACATATTTAATCCTTTCCCAATTTAGCCGGCAATTAGCCCCCATAATACCCTATTTATTTATTTATTCATTTTTCTATCCGAAATCAAGCACAAAATCAATTGTGCATTTATATAAATTTGCATAATACACATAAAATTTTCCCATTTACTCACGGGCAGCACATGGAGAGCATGGCTTGGCAAATCACAACTCACACACACGGGATTTTTCTCTCCAAAACATCACAGCAGCCTAATTAAACTAATTCCTACATGAATTAAGCAAAATCATGGTCCCATTCACTGCCGAATCCCCTCCTATTCCCAGCAGAAAATTCGGACACACAGGGCAGTAATTACTTGGATAATTTTAGCAATTAAATGGGTGAAATTGGACTTAAATGAAGCTGTCCATCATACCAGAAAATTTCGGCAGCAGCACCGGGTCCGGCTGGGAAGGAAGCTGACGGGGAAAAGAAATGGAGGAACTCACGGCAACTACCAAATTCAAGAACCCACAACAAAATTAGAGTAACCCAAGCCAAATTAAGAGAGAAAAGATGAATTCCATGGTTGTTGCTTACCCAAAATGACCGAAAATTTCACCCACCCAGCAACAGGGAGCTCGCGGCAGAGGGAAGAGAGCAGACCTGGAAAATTCTGGGTTTAATAGGTGTTCTAGAACAAGAAAAGAAGGAGAAATCCCCAAGTTTTACCGGTGTTCCCGGCCAGAAATGGGTGGCAGTAGCTGGGGAGCTCGTCGGGTTGCAGAGGGTCGGGAGGAAGAGGAAGAGCAGGACACGCGTGGGAAGAAGAAAGAAAGAAACGAAAAAGAAAAAAAAAGGAAAGAAAAGAAAAATCAGTCAATCCTTATCCTATTTCCTTTCTTCTAAGTCCCTTAACTTTGAAAGTTTCTATTATTAAGGCCACTAATAATATTTCCTCACAAATTAGTCCCCAACTCAACTTTAATATTCTAGAAATTTTGGGATATTACAAAATCACTCTTAAAGAAATAATCAAACCCCCAAGATCACTCACAACTAGAACAAGAAGAGGATTACAAGTAAAATCTCTCAAAGATCAAAATCTCAAGTTAAAGCACAAGTTGGGAGGTAAAGATATTTAATATAATGCTCTTCAAACTCGTTCTAGATCTTCTACCAACCATATTTATAACTCTATGGTCGAAAATAGTCGTTACTAGCCGTTAGGGGTCATTAAATGCTTTGTAGTTGTGTAATTTTGAGTTACAGAATTGTTAGTACAGCCAGTTTCAAGTCTAGAGTTGGCTCTGTATAGCCGACTTAGAGTTCTATAACCAACTTTGTGGGTTTTCTGCACATTCTGTTTTTCTTGAAGGGCCAGCTGTAAGACATAGAGCCAGGTTTGCAAGTTTCTTGCCCATTCTGTTTACCTTGAGAGCCAACTACAAAATATAAAGCTGGCTTTGGAAATCCGACTTTAAAATATTAAAGAAATCTTCAAATAACTTGATCGTTATGCATTTAATGCGCCCTCACAATCGGCTGCAAGTCAGAGTTGGCTTTGCGTCTGTTTTCTGCGAGGCTAAACAACGAACTTGAAATTTTCACTTGTAGAGCTCGCTCTAAAAGCTGCAATCGTCCCTCTACATTTTTGCCTCTCACAACCGGCTGCAAGTTCTTTAAGCCAGCTCTCTACACATTTTTCAGTCTTTTTGATCATTTTTTGTGCAATCTTATTTTACTTACTTTATAGTCTTTTGACAATTTAACTACACACTTAAATGAACCAATTAGTCATGCAAATGCGTTTTGTAATCATCAAAATCATAGGTACAGTAAATGTTTGTCTGTAAAAAATGGGAAAGTGGTACAATTCTGTATGACATTACTTCGGTCAAGTTTGAAGTAATTTGGCGCCAATGGGCACCAAAAACAAATCGGTCAAATTTCTTGACCGAATGTTGATTGCGACTTTATTCGGTCAAGAATACTGACCAAATAAAAATTGAAAAGAATCTTCCATTATTTCAACATTAAATATTTGTAAATAAGATAAAATATTATTAATTCGGTTAAGAAAACTGACCGAACTAAAACTTTGAGCCGATTTGACATGAGGCAAGTCACAAGTTTGATTGTGCAAGAGTTTCGATCATGTTTCTTGATCGAAATAAAATTTTGCACAGTGATTTGAATTATAATGATTAGCTTTCTGTTAATTTTTTGGTTAATCTTTCTAAACGAAGAAGGGTTCTGTGATTGATTTGACCGAAGCTAGTGGTGGTTTAAGCACGCATGAGTATTTTGGTCAGTCCTCATGATCAAAATAAGTGTTGCTTTCTGCAAGACAACTTTTCTTGCATGTTTCAATCAAGCACACTGACCGAAACGAGCACGGGGAATCTGATTTGCAGGATTCCCCATTTCCTACTGTATTTTGGGCAATTTTGATACTCGAAATCTGCATACATTTTCAATTTTCCTGCAAAACCTCTACTCTTTCCTCATACCATCTCCTCTTAACTTTCTTACTAAGTCTTGGCTGGAACCAGACAGTAAAAGCTACAGCTGCTTGATTTCATCAACATTTACTAGTGTTTTAGGGCCTTTTGAGCTAAAGAAGGTACAATTAGCTATAATGTTCCCATTTTTTTTTTTTCTTTTCTTTTCTCTTGCCATTTTTGTTTTGTAAATTTTTGGACAATAATTCACTCTCAACTATAGTGCTCAATTATTATCATCAATTGTGTTCACCACCTTGTGTCCCAATCTGTTATTCTACCTTGTTAATTTGGGTTGAGGTTAGTTAAATTTTATGTTTTAATTTTTTTCATATAATTTATATTTAATCTAAAGATTTTAATGTGTGGTTAAATGTGCTTATTCTTCTTTTTATATCATAATTTTCATTTCCATTAGTATGGTTTTTACTTTTCTCAATTTATTAATTGATTTTGTTGTTATTTTTTTAGGGGCATCCGCATTTTCAAATTACTAATTCCTCCTTGATATCTCTAAATTACAAGTCTATTGAGAATTGCAAGTATGTTGTATATATTTTTTTCTTTATTTTTTTAGAAATTTAGTTAAGAAATAATTAAAAAAATTTGTGATATGTAATTGGTAAAGTATGATTAATTGATTGATTAGAGAGAACTATGATTAAATTGTTTAACTGATTGATAGATTATGATAGTGACTAATTGATTGAGAAATTATGATTATATTGATTAATTGATTGATTAATAAATTATAATTATAATATTTAATTCATAAGTACAAAAATTAATTAAATTGATTTAAAATTATAGTTAATTTTAATTTTTATAGTTGATTGATTTGTAAATCATAATTACATATTTAATTGTTAAGTAAACTATATGATTAATTAAATTAATTAATTAATTTATTAAAAAATTATGATTATATTATTTAATTGATTGATTGGTCAATTATAATTATATTCTTTAATTGATAAATAAATTTTAACTAATTAAATTGATTAATTGATTAAAAATTTATAATACATTGAGTAATTGATTAATTAGTAAATAATATTTGCATTATTTAATTGATAAGTAAACTATGATTAATTCAATCAATTAATTGATTATAAAATTATGATTATACTATTTAATTGATTGGTAAATTATGATAATATTAATTGATTGATTGATGAATTAAGATTATTGTAATTAATTGATTGATTACTAAATTATAATTATATGCTTTTATTGTTAAGTAAATTAACTATAATTAATTAAATTGTTTAATTGATTAAAAATTATAATTAATTACATGATTATAATTGATTAATTAGGAAATCATAATTACATAATTAATTGGTAAGTAAACTATGATTAATTAAATCAATTAATTGATTATAAGATTGTTATTATATTATTTAATTGATTGATAAATTATGATAATATTAATTGATTGATTGATAAATTATGATTATAGTGATTAATTGATTGATTACTAAATTATAATTATATGGTTTAATTGTTAAGTAAACTATAATTAATTAAATTGTTTAACTGATTAAAATTATAATTAATTAAATCAATTAATTAATTAATTATAAAATTATAATTATATTATTTAATTGATTGATAATTATTGATTATTTTAATTAATTGATTGATTTATAAATTATGATTATTAAAGTACATGTATTATTTTTGTGTGCGAAAATGAATTTTTTTTAAAGCTTGAATTTAAGGAAATATTTCACATGATGAAAGATTGACGTTCGATGTATTATCATTTAGATGATAATGAATGTTATACTAATGAATTTAAAATTAGTGTGGAGTCTTTCCTGGATTATGAATTTTTTCAGTCTAATCCAGAATTTTGTAGTAGAAATTGGATTAAGTGTCCGTGCACTAAATACATGAACCAAGAATGGCATCATCATGTTATTGTGCTATGTCATTGGACAAAAAGAGGTTTTATGAATGGGCATATAGTCTGGCTTGCACATGGAGAGCAACCAATGCATAAGCGACAACGTCATCAATAGGGGGAATCTTTTAGTGCAACTCCCTTTGTGATGGAAGAACTACGTAATGATCCAATTAGAGAGATGGTTATGGATGCAATGAGTGCACATGGTATAGAATATAATATGAATGAACAAGCCAATGAGGAGCCAATCTTTGAGGAGGCAATGAGAGATGCAAAGGAATTTTTTGATCTTTTGCAAGCTGCTAACACGCCACCTTATGATGGATGTGATGAGGGTGATATAGTACTCAAATGGATGTCTCATTTTATGAATGCAAAGACACTTTATAATATGAGTGTGGCTAACTGAGATTATGTGTTAAAGTGTAGTAGAAGATGGATTAAACCAGAGGATCATGATAGGATTCCAAAAGATTTTTATAGTGCTAAAAAGATGATGAGGTGCTTCAATTTAGGTTATAAGAAGTATAATATTTGTGTAAATAATTGCGTCTTATATTATGGAAAATATGAAAATAAAAACTACATCACATGTCTAGTATGTGGTGAACCTCATTATGAATAGGGACAACATGTGCAACAAAATCAATATATACCAAGGAAGTCATTGTGGTATCTCCCAATTATACCTAGACTGAAAAGGTTGTATATGTGTAGAAAAACTATTGAGCACATGACATGACCTTACTTGTTGTGGTAAATCTGAAAAAAATTGTGCATTTTGCTAGTGTTGAGGCATGGAAACACTTTTATTGCACCTACGCTAACTTTGCGTTAGATCCAAGGAATGCAAGGCTTGGTTTGTGCACAGATGGGTTCACTCCATTTGCATAGACAACAGCTCCATATTCATGTCCACCTGTATTTTTGACTATTTACAACCTACCTCTAGCAATGTGTATGAAACCGAAGTCCATCTTTCCTTCTCTAATAATACAAGGCCATCAGAGTCCAGTAAAAAACATTGATGTTATGCTACACTTACTAATTGATGAATTAAGGAAACTTTGGTATAATGGGGTCAAGACCTATGATAGCTTTAGGCATGAACATTTCATTATGAGAGTAGCACTGATGTGGACAATTAGTGACTTCCCTGGATATGGCATGTTATCTAGATAGAGCACATATGATAGAGTGTCAAATTCGTATTGTTAGGAAAATTCTAAGGCATTCCACCTTCCAAATAGTTAGAAGATATCATTTTTTGATTGTCACCGAAAGTTTTTACCACCCGATTATCCATTCAAGAGAAATAGGATTGATTTTAAAAAAGGCCATGTAGAGAATCTTTCTTCACTAGAGAGATTGTCAAGTCATGATACGTATCAAAAAAATTCAGCAATTGCCTAATATATTGTTTGGGAAGCCATCCCAAAGGCAAGTGATTGAAGGATTTGGTAATTGGCATAACTGGGTTAAAAGGAGTATCTTTTGGGAGCTTCTTTATTGGAGGACAAACTTAATCTATCATAACCTTGATGTAATGCATTGTGAGAAAAACTTTTTGATAATATCTTTCACATTGTCATGGATGACCCATTGACCAAGGACAACTTGAAGGTAAGGATGGATATGGAATTGTATTGTCATAGGCCAAGTCTTTGTATGCTAGAAAGAGGCTCTAATGCGAGTAAAAAACCAAAGGCCACTTATGTCTTCATTGCGGAGCAAAGAAAATCAATGTGCCAATGGCTAAAGAATCTTAGATTTCCTGATGGTTTTACATCCAATATCTCTTGGTGTGTGAATATGCAAGAGGCAAAAGTTAACTGGATGAAGAGTCATGATTGTCACATATTCATGCAAAGTCTCCTTTTAATCGCATTCTATGATTTTCTCCCAAAACAAGTTTGGGAAGCACTTGCTGAGATCGATGAATTTTTTAGAGCCTTAAGTTCTCTAGCCATTTGTGTTACAGATATGAAGATTAGGCATGTAAAGATTGTAGAAACAATTTGCCAGCTTGAAAGAATATTCCCTCCTTTTTTTGATTTGATGGAGCATCTAACAATTCACCTTCTATATGAAGCCAAAGTGGGAGGACTATTGTAATTCCGTTGGATGTATCCATTTGAGAGGTATTGTTAGAATATTTACTTTTTTTAATATTTTATATCTATAATGTAAAAAATAATTTTCTTTTTAATTTATTAATTATTAATTTTTTTTAATGAATTAGACGAATGCATGGATTGAAGAGTTCGGTGAAAAATAAAACCCGTCTAGAAAGATCAATATGCGAGAATTACATAATAAATGAGATCACATACTTTATCTCGCTTTATTTTGAAGGAGAAGTTGAGACAAGAGGTGATTGTATCCCCATGAATCTTGTTAGCCTTGGCCTTTCAGTTAATATTGGCCTTTCAATATTCAATAATGTTGGAAAACCAGTTGGTTCTTTACAACAACAACAAGTGTTGACAACAGAGGAGTGTAATGCTCTAATGTATTATGTTCTCATGAATTATCAAGAACTGAAGGCATGGATTGAGTGAGTACATTTTTCTAATCCTTATCCTTAACGACATTTGAGAAACTAAATGATCTATTTTAATTTCACATAATTATAATGGAGCTTTGATTGGGGTTTTTGAAGAGGAAGAATGTCAAAATATGATTCCCCAACAAATACAGATGACACGTTCCAATTATCTTGTGTCATGGTTTGAAAAGTCGGTAAGTTTAATCCTAACTTTTAATTATTGTTAATTAAGTATTATATACTTATAACTAATAAAATGACTTATGTGATGTAGGTTTTACGTGATGAGTTTGAGGGCATTGATGTGCATTTGATTGGTTTGGCTCATGCCCCTTTTTGGATGGTTTCATACTATAAAGGCTTTTGGGTAAACAGTTTTTGATTTCACACTGCCTCTTATAGAAAAAACAAGAGAACAATGAATAATGGTGTGTGTGTGTCATGGGAACCACAGGAACATAATCAAATTTAGATTTTTATGGGTTGTTGTAAGAAGTGATTGAGTTTCAATATGTTAGGTCCAGACATCAACCGACGATTGTTCTATTTAAATGTGATTGGTATGAAATTCCTCATGCACGAGGAATTGTGGTTGATCGAAAACACCATCGTGTTAATATTAATCCAAATAGAAAACTGAGAACGTATAAGCCTTTCATCTTGGCAAGTCAAGCTAAACAAGTGTATTACACTTCATATCCATCACACATAATTCTGTTAGGAAAGGATGGGTTGTTGGATTGAAATGTAGGGCAAGAAACATTATTGAGATGCCAGATGAGCAAGAGGACCAACATGATGATCTAGAGCCCATTTTGAATATGATAATCCTCAAACTCCCCAACCAATTGAGTTAGATCTCATATTATATGAATCTATTTAGCATACTGATGGGACTAGATATGTTAGTAATGTACAATTTGAGGATGTGGATAATAACAGAGAATTTGAGGAAAAGGATCAGAAGGAGGAAGAATTTGAAGATTATTCTACATTTGATGAAGAAAATATTGAATATATTTCTAAGAGTTATAGTAGTGATTAATTAATTAGTAACATATATAAACTTTATTATTATTTATAGTTCATGTATGTGGTATTTTATAAGACATTGGGTGATATGTAAATGGCTTGACCTTAAAAGAGAACTTAATGTGATTTTTATTAATATGTATAAATACTATCTTTAAAATTCATGTTTGATTTAATTTTTTTAAAGTTTATATGTAATGCTTTTTTTTCAATCATATACTAATGTAGTATTATATCTTGATTTTTTTTTTTTTGTAGGGAATTGCATACCTAGAGCTTGTAAGGGTGACAAATCTGTTAATGTTGCCACCCAAAGGCCTATAAAAAAAAATCTATCACAGGCAACAAGGTCTTCAAGTACCATTGTTAGGGAGACCTCGAGGGAGATAGATGGTAATGACAATGACATTGATTCTAGTGCACCCTCACCTCCTTCACCCAAAAAGGGTCGAGGAATTGCAAAAGCTCAAAAAATGCTAGAGGATCTTTCTCAAAAGCTGAGCATTGGCATTTGGAATGGAAAAACATTACCAAAGCAAGTTCGAAAGGAAATTTCAATCATCCTTAAATCAAATATGCGTGATGCGTACACAGGGTGGGGCTCAATTTCTTGTGAGCACTAGAAAGTGTACCGGCAGGCTTGTCAAGTTTATAATTTTATTGAATAATTTATAATGACAGGTTTTTATTTATATATGTGCATATTCTTATATGAATCAATTAATATATGTATATATGATACTTATATATTTTTTTTTCAGAATAAATACAACTAGGACCCTGTTGAGGAGAGTGTTGTACATATAGCATTTTTACACGTATGTGAAAACAATATAATTGAATAATGATTGATATCCAAAATTCATGTAGGAAGAAGAATTTTATTGAAAAAAAGTCATACATGTTTGACGAGATTTAGGAGAAGCTAAAGTGCATATGGATGGAGGACTTGCAGTTGAATGTGCGTAGAGAACAGGCAAAGCAATATTGAGTGAAAGACCCCAAGGTAAACCACATAGGTGGATCTATGGATTACAATAATTTCGTGCAAAAAGTGGTAAAAAATTTATTTTTATGTTTTAGATTTCATATCATAATTATATAATAATTTTAATGTCAATTTTAATGTTTGTGTGAATTAACACAATAATTAAATATGTTATATTGCAAAAGGAATAAGATCCTAAACATAGGGATCCATTATTCGTTGATGTGATTTGTGCTAAAAAAAAATGCACCCTCTAAAGGAAAAAGATAAAATGCCAACATATATTGATGAGCAGACTCAGGAGTATACTGTAAGTGTTGTTTTCTTTACCATTATTATTTCTTGGGAGGATGGATTGAAGTGAAATTTTCTTTCATTTTTATTCCTATTAAAAAATCAATTAAAATAAAGGATACCTTGTTAATTACCTAATTGGGACAACTTGAATTCTCCTCTATTTACTCAGTTATATATATTGAAATCATATAGCATTTTAATTTTATTGATATCATAGTTGGAAATATACATATGGCTAAATGTATTTTTGTACTTTGTTTATAGGGGGGAAGTTCAATTTTTAGGAGAAACTCTACTGAATTTGTTATAAATTTATAATGAATTGTGAAAATTTTAAGTAATATTAGTATGGTATTTATAATTATGTTGATTAATGTACTTGAAAGTATTATTTGGATTTGTGATACGTTTAAACTTTTTTCCATTTAAGTGAAATCAAATTGACTTTTAATTTTATTGAATATCATAAATGGAAGAAATATATATATGAATGAATGTATTTTTATACATTGTTTACAAGAAGAAATTACAGTTTTTAGGGAAAACTCTATCAAAATTTTTTATAAATTTATAATGAATTGCGAAATTTTAAGTAATTTTAGTATGATATTTATAATTATGCTGATTAATGTGCTCGAAAGTATTTTTTGGATTTGTGATAAGTTTGAACTTTTTATTCATTTAAGTAAATCATATTGACTTTTAATTTTATTGAATATCATAAATAGAAGAAATATATATATATATATATATGAATGTATTTTTATACATTGTTTATAGGAGAAAAGTATAATTTTTAGGGGAAACTTTGTCAAATTTTTTATTAATTTTTAATGAATTGTAAAAATTTAAGTAATTTTATTATGATATTTAAATTATATTAAAGTATCATGGTTTCAAGTATATAGTTAAGTATATAATATTTTTATACTTTATTAAATGATATAATAAATATGTTATATAATTTATTCCAGAAACGATTAACTGCAGAGGCCACTCAAAAATATAGGGACAACAGAACTGCATGGCCAATAGAAGTTGATGCCCAACTTTTGTCTCAAGTTTTGGGTGGACCTTCTAAGGATGGGCGACTTTTATGGAATGCCCATTTACATGGACCCTGTTGAGCAAGGGGTCTCCTATCATAAGTGTCTTCCACATATCGTACCTGATTATTTTGTTTAGTCATCTCAACGAGTGGTGTAGTTGCAACAAACTGTGACAGAACTGCAAGAGAATCAATTGACATTACAAGAGAAAGTTGACAGGATGGGGAGGATGTTTTTTATGATGTAGGGAGGAGGAGCTGGGACAAGTGGGGGAGCATAACTAACTTTGTCTTAAGTTGATCTTTGTACTAAAAACATTTTTTTACTATTGTATGCATGGATATGTGATAATCTGGACATGTAAAACTAGGATATAGTGTTTGAATTAGTATTTTAGGACAAGATATTTAATTATGAAATTATATTAAGTTTTACATTTATATATATGTTTCTAGGTAAATTTTTTAATTAGATGTTTAATTAATACATACTTGGAAATATTTTGATTAGTAAAAAGTGAAAAATGGGAAACATTAATAGCAAGAAATACAGAAAGTGAAAAATAGGAAACATCTTTGCGAAGCTATGATGTCCCTGCTACCATATTTCGGTCAATCTTAGTGACCGAAATATTAAAGTTGGAATTCGGTCATAATATTTGACCGAAATAAACATAAATTCGGTCAAATATTATGACTGAAAAATGGTCTCATTCCACCAACCAATGCCACTCCACCACTCCGTCAAAAAACTGGCTTTGGGGGGAAATTTTTTTTTTTCCTTATATAAATTCGATCAAATTACTTGACCGAACTACAGTCATCATTATTTCGGTCATTACGGTCATTAGTAATGACCGAAATAAGACATTTGGCCAAAAGCCCTGCACTTGACCATTCCCTCAAAAAATTGGGGAAATTTTTGAATTTTTCACTAAATATAATTCGGACATAATTTTTTACTGAACTTCATCCACACTATTTTTAGCCCTCGCCCTACGATTTGAATATTTTCGATGAAAATGTTTGAAATTTTCGCTTTTATATTTCGGTCAATTTTACTTTCGAAATACATCTATGCCTATATATACACCACCTCATTTTCTTCTTATCACTCCTCCTGCTTCTCTTTAATTTCTTCCTTCTCTAGCTCTCTGCCTTTATATACGATTTCTTTCTCTTTGTTTCTCCTATATTACCTTTTTATGTCTTCATTTTTTTATCTCTTTTTCTTCTTCATCTCTACTCTTATTTCTTCATTTTAGTATTTTATTTCCAACATCTCATATTCTTAACTACATTTTTTTTCCAAAACTAATTAATATAACTATATAATTCCTTTCTTTATCATCTCCTTTATACTTTAAGTTTCTTTTAGTATTTGATTATGTAAATTTCTCTGTATTTGTTTTTGGTGCTTCTACTAATGGTTTAATTTTTCATTTTCAAGGTTGCTTATAGGGTAGCATTTTGAAGTAATTTCATACTTATATGTTTAATTTTTCATTTTCCATATATTATATTGATTTCTTTTCATGGTTTAATTTATTAGATTAAATATATGTGAATTTGGTTTATTTTTGTATTAATGTTGGCTCTCTTTTGCAAATATCATGTAATTTTTCAGTATATATATAAATTTGATTTATTTTGATGTCCTTGCATATATGAAAATTTAATCATAATTAATAACAAATAAATATAATAATAATTAAAAACTATAGAAGATAAAAAAAAGGAATTTTATACAATTGATGGTATTAAAATTGAATTCTTTTAATATTAAATCATGTTATAATATTTATTATTTTGATTAAAATTCATTCAATAATTTTATTTTATTATTATTTTTTTTTTTGCAATCTGCATGGTTAGTCATACTGACCGAATTAAACATGCTAATTTTATTTTTTTGAAATGTGCATCTTAATTTGGTCAAATATACTGACCGAATTAAGTTCAATAATTTCATTTTTTCTAGTAAAATAAACATACTTAATTCAGTCAATCATATTGACCGAATTAGACATGCTAATTTATTTCATTTTTTCAAAATGTTCATAATTAATTCGGTTAATCATTTTGACCGAATTAAGTTGAATGAGCTTATTTGTAAATTTATTTCGGTCATTAATTGTGACCGAATAAAATCTAGCAAATTGAGGGTAATCTATATGTTTTTGGTCAGATATTTTAACCGAAATACATTGGTTAAAATACCAAAAATATCCCTTCCAATAATTTGGTCATGTAATTTCACCGAAATACGGTCCCGATGACCTGTTTTGACTTAGTATTTCGATTAGTGTTATTGATCAAAATATATGAGTAAAATAATATTTATTTTTTTGGTCAATTGATTTGTCCAAATATAAGAGTTGTTTAATGATTTATTCAACCATTATTTTGGTCAAAAATACCAACCGAGTTAGATTTTATTTAGGTCAAAACTAAATTTTCTTCGAAATACTGTTTCATAGAGTGGATATTCAATCCAACAATTTGGTCATTGGGTTTGACCAAAGTGCTTATGTTTCGGTGAAAATATGGACTTTTTCGATCATGTTGCTTGATTGAAGTACTCCCTTTTTCTACTAGTGATCTACTACCTATTATTTAATTTTTGCTATCTATTATATGTTAATTACTAGATTTCAACTGCTATACCAAATATGCCTAAATCAAAAGAGAATCCTTACAAATTTAACCAAAAAAAATAAAAAAAGATAAAGAATCCTCACATTTTTTATGAGATTAATTCCTCCATTAGTTTTAAGAACAATAATTGGTTTGCAATCCAGTGTACTGCATTGCACAATACACTTGTTAAACACATTGTTTTTTTTTTTTATTTTTATTTTTATCTAAAATTAAAGTTAACCAAGTTTAAAGATATAACAATGCACATAGGATATAAGAACTAATTGAATTGATGGTATTTATATTATATTTTTAATGATTGAATTGTAATGTGTCGTAAAATTGTATTGAACTAAGTTTGTATAAATCATTTTCCTAGTTTTAATTATTATATCATCTACTGAAGTTGAGAATAATTATTTTTTCTAATATAAATTTATAGAATTTGTATAGGATATGGTGAATTTTGATTACGTTTATATTATCAAATCAACTATTAAAATATTAAAATAATAAAATAATAAAGCTGATTGGGCAATAATATTTTTAATCTCTTTAGTTTTTTTCTTGTACTTAGGTTTAAAGTTATTTTAGCCTTAATTGCAACAATAGTAAATAAATTAAACAAGTAAAAAATGTTTTATTTTATAATTAAATTGCACTGAGTTGTAAAACAAAGGTTATTGGATGGTGTAGAGCTATCAATAGCAAGGGATCATCCTTATTTAATGGTTATAATTATACAATTTGATACAATTTAAATTATACAATACCTTTTTTATAAATAAATTATTTATAATACTAAGTGTAAAGTATGAATAAGCGTTGGGAACTTTTATTTATCTTTGCTACGGAGATAATGAAAGGAGTGTTTGAGCTTATTTCAAAGTTCAAAGTCAAGTGTGCATTGGATTTTCTTGTTATGCAACCTAAAAAAAAAAAAAGTTCAATTTGTTCATGCAAATTAAGATGTCCATATACAATGCTTCTAAATCTGTCATCCAATGGGCATTCAGCTACAATACTTTATGGAGGAGAATATTGTCCCATGCTTTGTCTTAGATGCAGTCAATCACAAGGGTGATCCCGTTGATAGAAGTACAACCTAGGGTTGGGTGTCTGCATCTCTTATTGTGGGTAAGGTTTTCATTTTCTTTGAATCAAAATCTTCAACATTTCTTTCAGTACTCAGGAATTCTTATTGCCCTTTTTATAAGATCAGGAATTCTCTTATGATAGTTATCTTATTGACCCCACTACCATACCAAACCCTCCAACTTGCCCGCTCGTCAACAGTTAATTACACAATGTGTCCCAATTACAATCGAGCTATAATTTTGGATGGTTGCTGATGTTTTCAGTACTATTGCATTTTATTTCCAAGAATTTTGGAAACAATGACCATCTTAACCAACATGGTGATTTATCTAGTTAGAACAATGCATCTTCCAAGTGCCACTGATTCAAATGCTAATACCAATTTTGGAGGAACATCCTACCTTCTCTAATTGCTTAGAGATGTGATAGTTCATAGTTGATTCCTTTTAGGCTGATATTGGACTATTGTCATTTCTGCTATTATTGCTGCATTAGTAGCTCTGTTCGAGATTGCTTGGAGGCACATCACTTACTTTCTCCCAAATTGTGGTGTTAAATTGTTTCTTCATCTAGTGATGGATTAGGGCACTTGTTTGCTGGCAATTGCTATAACACTCCCACAGCTCCCGCCACTAGCCTGCAACCTTACACTGCCTAACACATTCCAAGAGGCTAGCAAGTTGCAGATGGGTGTGTACTACTTATTTATGTACTTGTACGCAATAGGATCTGGTGGAATTAAATCCAACGTTTTAGCATTTGGGGTGGACCAATCTGATCACAAAGACAACAAAGAGAAAAGGAAAATTAAGGATTTCTTCAATAGGTTTTTTGTGATTATCAACACAGGAAGCCTGCTAACTGTTACAATTCTTGTTTATGTTGAGGATCATGTTGGTGGAAAGTGGGCCTTTTGCAGTTGCTCTGTTGCAATGATGGTTGCCTTGGTGGTGTTTCTTTTAGGGACTAAGAGATACAGGCACAAGAAAAGTGAAGGCAGTGCTGTAGTTTAGATTCTTCAAGTTCTAGTGTCTACAATACGGAAGAGAAATGTCCCACTTCTAGCTTCTCATAGCTACTTATACGAAAACAACTCTTGACTTGCCCACACAAACAAGTTTTAGTATGACCTTCAAAATTTTTGGTTTTATTTCATGCTTCATATTTGATCCAAGAATTCTTACATAATATAAATTGTTTATTTTGCTTAACTGAAATTGACAGGTTCTTGGATAAGGCAGCAATTATCACCAAAAAGAAGAGTGTAATGGATGTGCAACTGTTTTGTAGAAATCCCTAGAGAATCTCTATAGTGACAAGGATTGAGGAAGTTAAGATGTTGGGTAGATTGATGCCAATTTGGGCGACAATTGGGCAACAACAATTATATGTTGGACAGTGTATGCGCAGATGACTAGCTTCCCAGTGCAACAAGCTTCATCTCTGGATGAAAAAATTGGGAAGAGATTTCCAAATCCCACCTGGCTCTTACAACGTTTTTGTGATTGGCTCCATAATGGTAGCCCTTGCTATATATGACAAGCTCATCATGCTAGTTTCTAGGAGATTGGGAAAAGCTCAAGGTCATATTTCATCTTAGCTTTTCCAGTCATATATTTTTCATTAACGAAACAGTTTGACAATTTGGCAAAATGTCCATTGCAGGTATGACAAATTTGCAGAAGATAAGTGTAGGCCTCTTCTTCACGGTTGTGGGAATGGTGGCTGCAGTGCTGATAGAGGTGAAAAGATGCAAAAGGAGGCACTACAGGGGTTGTTCCAATGAGTGCTCTGGTTACTTCCACAATTCATCATTGTTGGCATTGGAAATGCCTTGATATCCTCTAGCCAACTCAATCTCTTCATAACTGAGTCACCTAAAGGGATGAAAGTAATAGAAAACAGACTGTTTCTCACAACTACCTCATTGGGAATGTTTGCTAGCACTATTTTGGTGGAAATTGTGAAGAGGGTTATTAAAGAAGAAGACAGTAGAAATTGGTTGGCTTATAGGATTAATGGTGGCAGATTGGATTATTTTTATAGCCTTTTGGGTGTATCGTGCTTTGTCAACATGGGTTTGCTTATTGTTTGTGCTAGAAAATACAAGGGAAGTGTTGAAGTAGTATGTTCTCTTGTGAGTGTGAAGAGTTAAGATCCCACATTGAAGAAATATAGA
>BPVZ01000025.1:670022-686278 GCA_020521535.1 Rubroshorea leprosula | reverse complement strand
ATGTGAAGACCCATGAAACCAATAAATTAGTTTTTTGGTTCCAATGTGGAGTTGAAACATGTAATAGATCATTCAATATCGCCACACTAAGACAATTTGTTTCTTGAGGGAACACGAAAAAAACTCACCTTTCTCATTGTTTTCAGCAATGTTTTTTGGACCCGGCCCGACAATTGACCCGTTTTGGTCAACGGGTCTGGTTGAACCGGTTCACCCGATCGGTCCAACCAGTTGACTTAAAACACTTTTTTTTTTTTTTTTTACATTTTTATTAGATTTTAGTATTTTACTCGTACATTTTTTCAATCTTACGCAAAGTGTCAAATTTGTTCTGTTGGTTGAAGGAGAGTATGGTGACTGGCAAAGGAGAGAGTAGATGCAAATATGTGTAGTCGGTGGAAGAAGAAGGGGGATGTGACCTGAGAAGGCTGAGATCGGGAAGAGGGATGTGATTGACGAAGGCTGAGAAGGTTGAGATCGGGAAGAAGAATGTGACCGGTGGAAGAAGAAAAGGGATGTGACCGGTGAAGGCTGAGATCGGGAAAAGGGATGTGACCGGTGGAAGAAGAAGAGGGATGTGACCGGCGAAGGTTGAGATCGAGAAGAGGGATGTGATCGACGGCGAAGGCTAAGATCGGGAAGAGGGATGTGATTGGCGACGAAGGCTGAGGTCGATGATGAAGAAGAGGGATGTGACCGGCGAAGGCTGAGGTTGATGATGACTTCGTTTGATCTCTTTTGCTTCTTCTGATTTCTGGGTTTGTTTTTGCAGTGAGATGGGGAAGAAAACCTGATCTGTTTGAGTTTTTTTTTTTTTTAATTGATCTGATATTTTAATTTGTAATTTAAGTGTATGGTATTTGTTGTAATCACATACAAAAAAACTGAGGTAAAATGGATAAATTATGTTAAAAATAAAAAAATAATTTACTTAACATTAAAACTAATAAAATTCTCAATTGATTTTCAGCCTGCTGGGTGAAGCAGTTTCAACGAGCTTAGCGGGCTGGTGGGTTTTAGCGGGCCAAAATGGGCCAACTTACAAAACGGACCAAAGTCATCAACTGGCCCGTTTTGAAGCCCGGGTTCGGTTCAACCGGTTCAACGGCTGGGCCGGGCCAGGTCCAAAAACACTGGTTTTCAGATGGTTCTCCATGCGAAACCCCTCTTGCTTGGCCAAAATCTTGCAGCAAAAAAGGTTATGAAGATGGAGGCATATGTTAGTCCCACCATGGGAGATGTCAAGGAGAGGAAACTGGATTCAAAGAGAAAGTGTTTATGTATGTTTCAAAAATCAGTTCAAATGAAAAATCATGGTTGATGGAATAGGAAATTGAGCACAGAAAACTCAATTTCATGGTATGTTATTCATCCATCTTTTACGTTTGCTATGGTTATATTTTGAGTTTTCCCAAGAGAACTCTTTATGGATGTGGCTTTGATGTTCTAAACTCCCACGGCTTCATGGCAAAGAATGATTGATGGAGATGACGACAAAGGAAAACTAAGCACAACATCTTAGTTTCTTTATGTGTTCTTCTACTATCTTTTATGTTTGTATTTTTGATTGTTATGAGTTTTTTTCATAAAAAAAAAAAAAAACTCTTCATGTTTATGTATTTGTGAACTCCATCGTTTTATGGCAAAGAAGTTTGGTGGAGGAGCAACCAAGACCAAGCACAAAATCACAACTCCAGAATGTATTGAAGCAACAAAGATCCACGGACAAAGCTGCTACAATGGCGGAGTTGCTGAAAATGTCTAAGGCTCTAGAATATGTTCAAATTGCAAAAATCTAACAAAGATGAAGCTGATTTGCAGGAGGAGCTGAAATATTTAAGAAGATGGTAGTTGGTAGCAAACAATAAACAAAGCCAAGGCACAAAGAACTGAAAATGGCAGAGTCAATGTTCTAAAGTAAAATTTTGTTTTTGCAGCTTTAATGCCAAGGAGGAGTTTGTTGGAGCTATGGCATGAAAGCTGAAAATGCAGTGAAATGAGAGCTACTAAATGATGTTGCAATATGACTGCACGGTAGCAGCAAAGTGACAACAGCATGGAGCTGCACATGGGCTACAAGAAATGGTAGCAAACTTCATCATTTTAGTCAATGTTTTAGGAAGTTAATAATTATTGTATTAGATAGAAAAATATTATTGTTTAATGTGTAGCCTTCCTCTATAAAAGGGAAGGAAGAAATTGATGAAAATTGAGAGAAAGAGAAAGCATGGTTTCTCCTCTCTGGTAAGGTGAATGTCTACACCCTTCCATGCTTATGGCTTTATGTTTGATGTTATGTTGTATTGTTTCTGCTAGAAATAGTAGAATATCAATGGAAGAAAATGGGTTCTAACCTCACCAAAAGAGGGAACTCTGGGTGTCTCTCGTTCTCCTTTAAGCCCTCTCTCAATCCCCCCTTCTTCCCCCCTTCTTACCACCAAAAATTCGACAAATGGTATCAGAGCCAATGGTCATTTCGATCTTGGGCCAAGCTTAGCAAAATGAGACTATATGTTATGTAAACCCATGAAGAGTATACCCATGGATGATATTGTGCCTATGATGAGTATACCCATGAATCATGTTATGTATGTATGTCAAATCATGTCATGTATGTATGTCAAAAAAAAAAATGGATGAACTCTCACGAGGGCATTCACAACTTACAAGTGAAAGGGGGAGTGTTGAAGTAGTACGTTCTCTTGTGAGTGTGAAGAGATAAGATGCCACATTGAAGAAGAAGAAATATAGAAGGAAAGAGTAGTTTATAAATGTGAAGACCCATGAAACTAATAGGTTAGTCTTTTGATTCCAATGTGGTGTCCAAACATGTAATAGACCACTCAATGTCACCTTGTTAAGCCATCCCCCCATTAGTAAGGTAAATAAGAAGGCTAGAAATCACCCGGCTGCCAGTGCTTCTTCCGAGTTCAACATTTATATAGATATGGTAAAGTCGAAGATCTGATGGTGAACAATTAAGTTGGTCAAGTTTGCTAGCATTTTATATAGATATGTTAATTTGCACCAACTAAAAAGTACAATATGGCTTGAAAAAGCTGTCTAGTTTTCCTATAAATTTTTAATTTTTGTAATCATGTTTGCAATGATTCCTTCTAAAAATTAACTTGCTGGATAGTAATGCTACTGTCGATGGAAACCCTGCTATGTGTCATTTGTGTAACTTGGATCAAGATGTAAAATAGCCCATAGTTTATGGATTAAGTGCTACATCTATTGGGGATTAGATTTTGTGATGAGTAATAGATGCAGGGAGGCTTTCTTACAGCTTTACTGGGTCAGTGATCAGAGAAAGAAAATCGAGGCTGGGAGGTTGTATGGCGTGCTGTGGTTCGGTCTTTACGGTTGAAAAGAAATGGAATGTTGTTCAAGGACGCAGACTAATGAATTTAGGTTGTTTGAGAAGATGAAACTGAGATTAATGTTTCGTTCCTTCTGTCGACTGATTGGAGATTGAACCCGAGAGAATGCTTTAGAACTTTGCAAAGAAGCAGGTGGTTGCCAGCAGCAGCTGCCGGGCGAAAAACCATTTTTGCTCGGAGATTTTTTTCAGCTGTTTTCTGCAGATTATATGTCCTTGCTCTTTGTTTCACACTAATGTGGGTAAACTCCTTTAGGATTTGTAGAGTGTATATCACAGCTGTGAGATATACTGCATTGATTAATCAAAAATTTAAAAAGAGAGACATCACATTGAGATTAAAATGGAAAATGCAATAGCAAACTATCAAGAATTGAGATGGCAAAAATTGGGCAAATTTGACTTCAATTAATTTTAATTCAACAAGGGTAATTATCTATATTAACGTGACTCTGTTTCTTGTCTGCAAAGTGAAACACCAGAAAAGGAGGATAAATCATAGAAGGTAGAAACTAATGGTAAGGTTTGTGCGTCATGGAAATTACCCGCTACATTGCTTCTGCATGTTCATTTTCTTCCACAGTAGCTTCCCGTTAATGTTAAATGCCTTCTATGAGGTGAATGAAAATTTTGAAAAAACTTCAAAAAGTGCATTTGATCAATGAGAATGAAGACCAATGCATTGAAAATGTCTTTTGAATGCCTAAAATTTACAAATGGAGGTATCCTTGTATCCTTGTTCTTGATAGCTCCCCCATTTTTCCAGTCTTCATGCAACACAAGCTACATAAAAATGCCTGTTCTTTTCTGGAACTTTTCATATACGTTTCCTGGGGGCCTTCTCAGCAGGAGGTTCTGTTGCAGCTGGCTGATCTATCTAATGAAAAATAAAATATAATAAATTAGGAAAAACTAGAATACTTGAAAAAAAAGGTGTGAATACAGAAACAACTCAATGCAGAAGCAAAGCAACAGCTTCGGTGGTCAATTGAAACAAAATCAGGGAGCCAAGTCTACCACACGTTCTCTTGACCAGAAAATTTCAGCAGAACCAAGAAGACAAAACAAAAACCTTCACTTGCCAAAATAATAAAAACTTCAATCATAAGATGATAACTAAGATGCAACAGCAAATTAGTATGCATTACATAAGTAGCAATTCACTTAAATGATCTTTCACAGATTTTTGTAATGTATTGTAGATATCTGAAGTCAAGGCACATAGAAACTATATACAGAAGAAACTTCTACCACACAAAGGGCTAAGCACCTAAGTATCAGAAAACTGATAGTGACTCTGATAGGAATCAAGTGCCAGTCCCATACAAGACTGATTGATGACGCAAAACCAAGCACCAAGTGCCTCAAAGATGAAGATAGATAATGAGCTTTTGAATATGCTGTAACAGCAGAAAATACACAATTAATCAGAACAAATTCAAGGATGAATTTGAATATAAAGAAAGCATCCTGACAGATGATAATGCAAAAGAGCTTGGACCCCATTAAATTTCCAATTCAGCTGATAAACAAGTAACAAGTCAACTACTGAAGTCCTAATGGCACCTACTATGGGGTCTCTTATCCCCCCTGGAGACGACCCTTGTAGGAGACTCCCATTGGAAGCAGTCTTCCATAGAGGACCAACTCTCACAATAGAGCTGTTCCCTATGCTTCTTTCTTTCTTTCTTTCTTTTTATTTATTTATTTTTCCTTCTAACAAATGTGGTCCCACCACATTTTATTTATTTATTAGGCAAATGGTATGAATACAATGATAGGGGTTGAATATAATTGATTATAACAGATAAATTCATAGAAAAGAACAGATTCTTGTCAGCACTTGCTTCAGAGTGAAACAATCTCATTGATTGTAACTGCTGCTTTTCTTCTAAAATAACAATTTTTCTTCATGACAACTTAATACATGTAAAAATTAAAAGAAATGGTATATATTGCCACATCAAATAGTTAAGAATATCTGTATAAGGTACTATATAGTGCATATGGAGAACCTACTAAGTAAATAACCAATGCAAGTTGACATACCAGATAAGTTATATAGATTTCTGAGTGGTGATCCTTCGCTAGTGAAGTAGGTTGCCCAAAAGCTACAAAAATGAAAAGCTACAAGTCATTGCACTTTCCATTGAGCTTTCAACAACCATTATGAAATTTCCCCACGTTACTTAAACAATAAAGAAATGAACCTGAGCAGGAAAGCGCATAATACTATAGCAGAATTCTGGAAAACTGAATTTGGTACTTATAATTAATATTCATTTATTTCTTTCCTTAAAAGTTTTATCTGTCAATATTATAAAAGAAGCAGTAGCAGTTGCCATTGTTCCACCAGCAACTACTCTTTGTAAAAAACCAGAAATCCATATTACCGTATTGAATCTGGCTTCAAGATTTCAAACAGACTGCATCTTTAACCAAGCAACCAGATCCATACCAGAACCTGTACCCCCCAACTTAAGATCATTTCCCCAAAGAAGAAGAGCAACCACCAAAAACCCATACCTGATACAGAAATAGAAAAAGGAAAGAAGAAACAAACCTGGGGAAGAGAAAAATGAGCCTCAGATCAATTAGAAGCATAAACTGCTCTGTTGCTCAATCCATCTCACCTCTTGCTTGCAACTTCCTCTTTTGGGATGCAGCGGGGGTTACCATTATAGACATATCAGGCAAACTCAAAAGTGGCATAGGGTCAGCAGGAACACCAACTGGTTGCAAATCTTTTGGAGCTCCCACATTAGAACCTAACAAGAAGTTTTGAAGCCTTTCTCTTAGAAAAGGAGAAAGCACATCACAACATGTCAGAACATCCATTGAACAAACCACTCCTTTCTGAACAAGTGTACCAAAAGCTGATGACACACCTCTAACTATAATACTCTTGCGATCTAAATCATAATTGTCCACAAGCAGCAACAAAAACTCAAGAAGCGAGTGAGTCAATTTCATGTATTTTGGCATGGAATATACCATCAACAGCATTGCAGGCTCAATATTCATGACATTGTCAACTCTTTCATCAAAGAACAGCCAATCATAAAACAATGCCAGCTTCGCAACAGCTTCAAAGTAACTTTTTCTACAACATGTTAGTAACCAACCTATTACAGCCCATCTGGGAATTATATCTGACTGAATAACTTCATTAGATGGGTGGTGTGAACAACATATGAAACGAACAATATCAACTACAACAGCTTCCCCCCCTGGCCTTAAAAGAAATTTCTTTGCAAACCATGCCTGGTAACGCTTCTGGCTCCCAAACTTCACACATGAGAGTAAAAACCGCAACTGAGTTTCCATTTCTGGAGTGATCCGGAGTAAGAAATAACAACCAGAGGTCCTTGTTCTGTATAATTGAGAAATATCCAAAAATCCAGTAGCCCTAAATTTGCCAGGATTTAACACCAAATCTTTCCAAATAGCTTTAAACTCAGGTACATGAACTAAGTCCTGTAGTAACCGAATAAGATCCCTCCCTATTTTCAAACATAAATGAAATTGTTCCCTCAACAATTTGACACAAAACTTAATCTCCAATTGCTTCAAGGCATCTAATTTCACATCAACTGATAATCTACAATGATCAGCTAATAAACGAAGATAAGCATACAATGCACTAGTCATTACCAACGGCTCTTCTTCTAATAGACAATCCCATTTACACAAAAAAAGATTTGCTAACTCAGAGCACAACCACAAATTCCCTTCACTAAAATCAGCACCAACAACTTGTCTCACTAAACACACCAGCAGACCATCAATACCAATTGCTGAAACATCAACCATCTCCTTAGTAACCCAAATCAACTGATTTTTAGCAGAATCAACAAGCTTCAGATACAATTCATTGACAATTTTGACAAGCAAACTCAAAAATAACTCATACCCATCAGTTACAATAGCATGTAAGTGCTTCATGTGGACCTTTGCTTTATGGGGTTCACATAAAACCCCATAAAGAATCGCCTGATTGAGATGCATGTATTCTTCTGGGTTTGAGATTGTTAAGGGAAAAGGTGGTCTGAGTTTTGATTCAAGAAGCTCAAAGGCTTTCTTAAGAGAGAGCTGTAGTTGGTTTTTGGCTTCATAGGATGCAAGTAAAATCAGTTCTGAAGCCATAATGAATTACCATCAAAGGCATAGAATAAAATGAAATGCAGAGAAAGGGAGAATTGAAGTTGGGTCTGGGTTTTACCAGCCTGTTCTGGTAGGCCTAGTACTTGTCAGTTGAGCAAAAGGAGGGTAAATGAGAAAATCTCTAACCTTTCTGGCTGCAAGTTATGTCGTTCACTGGTATAACAAATATTGCTGCAAAAAAATTTCAAGAACGAGTATGAAATTAACCATCCATGGAAGATGTTAATTATACAAGCAAAAGAAAAAGCAAAGAAGAAAAATAAATAAATAAATAAACAAATAAACCATCATAGTCAAAGATGGAGAAATAAAAAATAAGAAATAAATAAATAAATAAAACAAAAAGCTAGCAGAAGTACCGAGGGACACCGCCACTGCCCACTCCAGCAGTCATCCATACAGAAACTTCTCCAGGCTAAGTTTAGATTGTAGGTGACTCGGCCTAATTATTGTAGAGCAAACAACAAATAGGTTGTGGAGAGACTATGAATTATAATCTTTGAAAACACCCTAGCAACAACCAGTTAGAGGCCATCCTGTATGGCCTAATGCTCAATGCTTAAACTGTTAATAATGCCTATATGCCTGGCATACCCTATAATCCAATTGCCATTATGATCCCTAGAGATCCCTCCCCTGACAGCAGGTGTGGGTATGCCTAAAGCAGCACCATCGATATTATGTTTAACAAAATTAGCCAAATTTGGAAGAGGTTTATCCCAACAAAACAGGACATGTTGCCTATTGGATGCCTTACACTGAAGACTGAACAGGGAAAACCAACCAAAATTCAACAGCTTTATCAATAATAAGAGGAAACCATTTAGAATCTTGAAAATCAGAATCCCTACAACTCGTCATTCCTCTATAACCAAACTCCCCAAATAGCAAAGGAAAAAAAGTAGCCCAAGAAATTTTGAGAATACAGGAATCATCCATACATTTAGAGCTTGCTCTTAACCAACCAATAAAAGAAACAGTAGAATGCTTGGGTAATCACAACAGGGATGACTTTGTTCTAAATGTTGAGTATGAATATGTTAATTGTTAAAATGGACAGATTTTCAAGTCTTAAAGCAAGGAATTTTTCTGGTATGAAAGTTATGCTTCTTAAATAATTAAAGAGCTTCTTCCAATTAAAATCTCAAACTAAAACCTACCTACCAACATATTAAGGAGTGCCATCACTAAATTGGAATTGATTTAAAAACCAAAATAATTAACACAAGATTACTGCATTTGAATTACTGCAACCAAACAAGTTCATACAACACAGAATTCAATTAATAATGACCAAAATTGAAAAATAGATTCACAATTTGAAAGTTCCTACTCCTTAGCACAGCTGATGTTCTCCTAAGCTTCGATGCTTAACCAAGTGCCAATGGCCTGCACCAACATAGAATTCAACTCACATTAAGCTTAAACTAAGCTTAAATTAAATAAGAAAATAAAGGTCCAAGCCACAAAGATACTGTTGAACTTAGAAAATAAAGGAATGACCAGCAATATTGAACTTGGAAAACATCACAAAACCTTTAACAGCAATTTCCGAAACTAAAGCTAAATCACGAAACTAATCACAAAAGAACAAATATAAAGTTGAGTTTGAAACAAAAACCACATGCAGAAAGTGAAGAAAGAAGATCTAGTGTTTCCAATGCCAAAGAAATCCACCAAAATGATTTAGCATACAGGAGAGAAAAAGACATGAATCTAATGAAAAAGTAAACCAAGGAGATCTGAAAGAAAGAGATATACTCGGAGCTAAAAAGCGATTGTGGTGGCAACAGCGTAGCACAAGGCTGCAGCCTTGATGTTTGCGGCTTTGGAGCAAAAGGACTCTCCCGCTGCTCAACCACACCTCCCAAATCCCTCGATTGTTTCCTGCACAACCACACGGTGAGGTTCGTTACCTTGACCATCTCATCGCCACCGCCCGAATGTTCAATTCTCAAATTTCAGAGTCATAAGCAGGGGATTTTGAAAATCTAAGAAGAAGACACAAACCTGGAGTACTTGATGAGATTCGAAGGAGAAGACACAAAGGATAACGCGAAATCAAAATCTGAGAAATCAAAATCAAAATGAATATCAAGTTGGAAGAGAAGTCAAAATAAAAATCAAAATTGAAGCTACAATCGCTGGAACCTAATGGAGACATTTGAAGTTTACCTACCACAATTGGTTTAGGGTTTCTTCTTACCTGTTTGAGCAGCTTCACAAGCCCTTGTTGACCACTACTTGACTGGTGTGAGGACCTGCAAAACAGACTGAACGGTTGTCTGCTAGCATAATAGAGAGAGAAAAGCTCTAGAAGAAATCTCTGAGAGGTGTGGCGTATTTATAGATTCCTTAAAAGTACTTTACACGTATTGCATTAGTTCCTTTTGATCTATTGAGGATATATGAGTTGTGTAGTAATTCATGCATCTGCTGTTTTATATTTGGCTTCATGGGGCTTTATTACATTCATGGACTAGTTAGATTATTATCCCAATAGGACTCTCCTTTCAATGATTTGTAAGCTTGCTAAAAAATACAAGGGTTCAGCTTCTTGCTTTTATAGGTTGTAAAGAGGTTCAATTTATTCTTGAGAAACCTGGCTTGGAAACCTTGATTTGAGATTTCCAACCTGTAAGCTAAGACTTGAAACTAGAGAGCTCAGATTGACAACCTGGAACCAAGAAGCTCAGATTGACGACTTGGAACCATGGAGCTCAAGAAGCTCAAATTGATGACCTAGAACCAGGAAGCTTAAGAAGCTGAGTGCGACGACCTAGAACTAGGATATTGGGAGTGACAATTTGGAAGATACCAACCTCTCAGGTTTCCATGAATTTAATCACGAGGCATATCAAAGAATGTCATCTTGGAACTTGACGACCTGAAAGAGATGACGCAAAAGATATTTCTCGAGTCTTCATGCTTGAACTTGATGTCATGAGGAATAACAAAGAATGTTGTCCTGGAACTCAACAACTTGGAATCTCATGGGCCATACTGTAGAAGCTAGATCTTTAAGGAACATGCTCTGTAGAGCTAAGAAGCTGATAGGTTGAATGCTAACTTGGCGGCTAGAGATGTCTACCTTGACATCCCTCCTTAAGATGTCCATATGAAAATCTTGACTTTTCAAGTCATAACATAGGAATCAAACCCTTTGAGGGTTGTGCCCCGTAGAGCTAATGAACTGAGCTTTCATAGAACAAATGAGTTGAGACGCTAATAATTGATGGGCACAAGCTTTTGCAGAGCAAATGAGTTAATCATTTTTAGGAGGTTTGAGCTTTGTGATTTGAGCCTGCAATGTTTAAAGGTATTACTTAAAATCTAGTCCAAGCACTTTAGATTAGAGTTTTGAGCTCACCACACATGGTTTTTACTCAATTTCACTAGAGCCTTAGCACAATTTCTCTAGAGCCCACTCATCAGCATCTTAGCTCAAATTTTCTATTGAAGCTTGCCCATGTTGGGTCTCAATTCGTAATTCTTCATAGGAGCTTATCCATGTAGGGTCTTAGCTTGTTCTCTGAGGTTGTAATTCTTTGTTGGACGATTCAAGTCATAGTATTCAGGTGTTTCTAGAGTTAAACCATTTAGGATCTCAGGTTGTAATTCTCTATGAGAGCCCACCCATGTAGGGTTTTAACTTGTAGTTCTCTATGGAAGCCCACTCATGTAAGGTCTTAGCTTGTAATTCTTTATCTAAGCTTTCTCAGCTTACCATTCTTCATCGGAGCTCTTTGAGCTCGTCATTTTCATCTGAGCTCTTTTAGCTCGTCATTTTTCATTTGACCTCTCTCAGCTTGTCAATCTTTATCAGAATTCAGCTCATCAATCTTTATCAAAGCTCTATAAGTTCGTCATTTTTCATCTAAGCTCTCAGCTCATAATTCTTTGTTGGATCTTTGTCAGCTCATCATTCTTCGTTGAAGATTTGTCAACTCGTTATTTTTTGTTGGAGCTCTATCAACTCATCATTGTTCGTTGAAGCTTTGTTAGGTTGTTATTCTTTATCGGAGCTTCTTGAGCTCGTCTTTCTTCATTGGAGCTTTGTAAGCTTGTCATCGAAGCATTATGAGCTCATCATTCTTTGTTGAAGCTCTACGAGCTCATCATTATTTATCAAAGCTCTATCAAAAGTTATTCTTTGTTCAAGCTTTGCAAGCTCATCATTGGAGCATTATGAGCTTGTCATTCTTCATCTGTGCTCATTTATGCTAGGTCTCAGCTTGTGATTCTTTTTAAAAGGTTCACCAAATAAAGATTTGGATCTTGCTTAACCCAAGTGGAGATTTGGGTCTTGGTCAACCCTACTCATTCATTGGTGGGGTCTTCAAGTGGTAGATAAAACTCTAATGTAAGAGCTCACCAAATGAAAATTTGGATCTTGCTTAGTCCTGCTCATTTATCAAAGAGGTCTTGGGGTGGCCGATAAAACATTGATGTAAGAGCTCACCAAATGAAGATTTAGATCTTGCTTAGCCTTGCTCATCTATTGACGAGGTCTTAGGGTGATAGATAAAACACTGATGTAAGAGCTCACCAAATGAAGATTTGGATCTTGCTCGGCCTTGCTCATTTATCAAAGAGGTCTTAGGGTAGTAGATAAAACATTGATGTAAGAACTCACCAAATGAAGATTTGGATCTTGCTCTGCCCTGCTCATTTATCAAAGAGGTCTTAGGGCAGTAGATAAAAACTAATGTAAGAGCTCACCAAATGAAGATTTGGTTCTTGTTTCGCCCTGCTCATCTATTGATGACTTGAAACCAGGAAGTTGAGGAATGATGACCTAGAACCAAGAAGCTGAGGAATGATGACCTGGAAAACTAGGAAGTTGAGGAATGATGACCTGGAAAACCAGGAAGTTGAAGAGTGACAATTTGGAAAACCAAGAAGTTGGGTAATGACGACTTGAAATCAAGAAGCTGAGGAATGACAACCTATAACCAGGAAGCTGAGGAGTGACGACCTAAAAACCAAGAAGTTGAGGAAGCTGAGTGGTGATGACCTAGAACCAAGAAGTTAAGGATTGACGACCTAGAAACCAAGAAGCTGAGGAAGTTGAGGGGTGACGACTTGAAACCAGACCTGAAACCGAAAATTTAAGGAGTGACGACCTATAACCAAGAAGCTGAGGAATGACGACTTGGAATCGGTAAGCTGAGGAATGACGACTTGGAACCGAGAAGCTAAGGAATGACGACCTGGAACCGAGAAGCTAAGGAATGACGACCTGGAACTAGGAAGTTGAGAAATGATAAATCTAGCTTCTCCCTCTCCCTTCTCGGTCAACAATGACCACAAAGCATGAAAGCTTTTTATTCAATTCCCATAGACAGCACCATTCGTTTGGGCAGCTTCACAAGCCCTTGTTGACCACGACTTGACTGGTGTGAGGAGTTGCAAAATAGACCCAAGGGTTGTCCCCCGAGGTAGACACTCCGATGTCCAAGTTAGCAATATTCTATACTTGGGGCTCTTTTTAGAGAGAGAAGTATAATAGAGAGAAGAGCTCTCGGAGAAGTCCCTTACCTTTGACAGGTGTGGGGGTATTTATAGATTCCTTAGAAGTACTTTACATGTGTTGCACTTATATTAGTCTTTTTGGATCCATTTGAGTGTATAAGAGCTCCATAATGACGCATGCATGTGTTCCTTTGCATTTGGGCCTCATGGGCCTTTGTTACGTTTATGGGCTAGTTATATTACTATCCCAACATTACCAAAGGGAAAGAATCTAGAAATGAAAAGAATGAGAGAGAACTAGCAATGAAATAGAAAATAATTGAAAGACTACGAGGTAATTCTGGGTTTGGGGATAAAAATAAAATAAATATAAAATAGAAATCAAAAACCAAAAAGTTAGGACTGTCTACAGCATTGCCATCCATTGTGTGGCTCCCACATGAATCTCAACATAGGGTCACATGATGGATGGATCTACCCTTAGCAAGACTCTTAGCAATCTTGACTTTTTGCAACCTCAATAGAAATACTAATGAAAGAGGCTTAGTTTTGGGAAATTAACATGGGGACTTAATTCTGAATGGACTCTAACATGATGTTCTCCTTCAATTTATTTTTTAACTTAGAAGCGCTTCTCAAGTGTTGGAAATGGATACATTTCCAAATGCATATATGAAGCACCCACAAAGAACCCTACCCCAACTTCAAATTCCCAACACACATGGTAAGCGTCTCAAATAAAGTGCAGACAAATCCCATAATTCTTGTAGTGAGCATAATAACTATTTTTGTTGTTACAAATTTTTTTAATATTTTTGTTTTCTTTTTCTTCATGCACAATCCATTATATAAGAAAAAGATATGTTTGATTCTTCTTTTCTTTTCTTAAGATATTCTCTTCATTATTGTTAATTTTGTATTGCTATAATTCTGTTTCTTGAAATTTGCTTCCCACTATTTATAATCCAATGATTAATTATTCTCAAATCAACAAGGTAAGTACATTTTCCTCTTTTGATTGTATTCTTCTCTAAATTTTTTCCTAAAAAATTTCTCTTTTTCTAATAACCTAATAACTATATTTAATCCATCGAATTTATTCCCAAATTAGTGGATTTGTAAAGGTAAATTTTTAATTTTTGTTCTTAGCTGTTTTACTAGGTTTTTATTTGTTTCCTAAAATTCTTAATCTTTTCTTTTCTTTTTTTTCACTAAATATTTGGTTGCAAAATAATTGGTTAGAGAATATAGGGTTTTCCACTACTAATTTTTTTGATCTAATAATGCAACTTTTTATCTAATTCTTTTATATATTTCATTATATCTTTTTTAAAACTCACAATCCATAATCACTACATTGCTCAGAAAATGTTTTCAATAAGAAACAAACAATGACCTTTAAGAATTGTGAAACCAAATAATTTCAAAAAACATTGATTTTTCTAACTAGAATATTCTTCTATTATTTGCAGTCTTTAAAACGTTTCTTCATATGATTTCATCTATGATCTAGTGTGTTAAAAAAAAAAAATTGTAGGAATTGATAAAGGAGTACGATCAACCTATTTTACTAAAAATTTACATGATGAATGCAAAATCAATAAAGGGTATACTATAGATGAAAGAACAAGTTGATATAGCAAATCTAGATAGAATTAATCTTTTGATTTCACTTTGTTGCCAAGAAGTTAAAATCAAGTTGATATTGTCTAAACAAAAACCGACCATACCAAGGGGATTGTTAAACCCTTAATTAAGGTGATCAAAGACCTAAAATCCTCTAACAAAAGATAAGAAATTATAGTGATTCATTTACATTCATAACAATAAGTGCTAATAAATAAAGAATCAAAGGCAATGGATAAGATAGAATTAGATGATGAGGTTGCAAGATAAGTTATAATTCTTTAGGATGTGATTTGTAATTAGTATAGAATTAAAATGAAATTTGATACGTGGGTTATTTGAATTGCACATAATAGTATCTAAAATTTCTTAGATTTTACTATCAAAGGGTCCAACATGGAACTTGTTGATGCATAGTTCTGATTTATGCTACTTTGACAAAGCCAAGAGTCCAGGGGTAGCATTCTCTCTAGTAGTGATCCACACATCTTTGGGATTAAGAGAGGATAAAAAATGCTCAAGTGCTAGCTAAAGAGGATTTTAATTCTTTCTTCTATTCTTGATAATGATTCTACAAAATAAAATCAAGAAGAATAAATTGTTAATCTTCCTTGATTTTTGCAACAAGGAGAGTTCTCACTAGAAAAGTATTTGCTCTCTCGTCCACGAGCGGGTGGATGAGTTGGCAGGGGATTCTTCTAGATTAATTAGAGGTTTTGGTTTCAAGTCCTAAGAATGCAATTCCGTTAAAACTCATGAGGAGGAGCTTTGCCGCCCATTAAGTCTTGTCTAACTTGAATCCGGATTAGTCAGTGACCTAGTGGATTTCCGGATACTTGGTGGTTCATACAAAAAAAAAAAAAAAGTATTTGCTCTCTCCTTTTACGTGGTCTAAGGCTACAATAAAGTAGTAGAAAATTATGTTTTCTACTCTTATTTATTCTACTATTCAATTCGTCCCAATATAATAGATCATTTTTTATTTTATTAGATTAAGTATTTGAAACAATTTATAATTTTACCTATATTATCCTTTAAAATCAAATAAAAATAATGAGACTTAAATCATAATAAAATGGAAAAATAAAGTTAAGGGATAGATAATGATAAAGTTAAAATAAGAGAAAAAGTTGCCTTTCTTAAAATATGAAAAATGGACTTATTATAAGACAAATTATAATAAATTAAAAAATATTTATTATTTTGGAATGTGGAGAGTAAGAAATAGAAAGAAAATGGTAATTATAATTAAGGTTATCAATATCATATCAATATGTGTATCAATTTGGCTATTGAAATGTTATATATTGGGTATTGAAATTTTTTTTGTGCAGTTTCAAATTTATCATTATAAATATATATTTTTACATAAACTAAATTAACATTGTTGGTACACCCTTAGAATCAACACACTCATTACAAAATTTATTATTTTTTAGTATGAAATTAAAGATAGACAAATTTAAAGATGCAATCATACATATAATATGCAAGAATTAATTGAATTGACTATATTTATATTATATTTTAGGACAATGATACATCCACCCAATGAACCAATACTCATCTCAACACCTATGTTGTTTTGAACAGTAAAATTACAAATTTA
>BPVZ01000025.1:643553-655221 GCA_020521535.1 Rubroshorea leprosula | reverse complement strand
CACCGACGGCAAGGCAAAATCAGTGCAACGATGAAGTTCTAGAGATGGAGATTCTGCCGTCGCCGGAGAAGATGAACAACTAATTTTAAAATTCTTAATTATCATCCATAATCTCATAAGAATTTAGTTTCTAAAATCGTTCAAGATCGCACGATCTCACGATTATGTGCGCGATCTTCGATCGATTCTTCGAGACCCGCGATTTTTGTCCGATTCAGATCGTTGAAGCCCTTTAACATCGTAAAATCGTGCGATCTTAGGATTTAGATCGCGATTTTAACAACCATGCTTGAAATTAATTGATTGTCCTGATGATTTGAAAGTGATTGGTGAATTTTGATTTTTCTGTTAACTTCTGCCTGTTTTGTCTCCGATGTGGTCATGTTATTAGTGACCCTGCTAGTGGGGATTAAACGCTAGCACATGTCGACATGTTAGTGATAGAATCGGTTCGTTCAACCCTACTAGTGGGGGTTATACACCAGTAAATCGTGTGCCTGCCAGTGAGAGGTTTATAACACTGACCATGACCTATAGAGGAGACGTCTATTTCATTTTTGTACCGTATCCATTTTTCGTAATTGCAGATGTTGGCATGCTATAAGTTTAATATGGGCACTCGATATTTTACTTACTGAGTTTATCTCATAGTTTTTCCTTGTCCACCATTCCAGGAAACGAAACCGAAGACGGGGAAATCACGGGAAGTGACGAGTTAGAAAACTAGCCATTTCGAGATTGAAATAGATTTTAGAATAAATCATGATCTTGTAAACTCGACTTTATTGGAGGTTTATGATATTAGAGCAAATTATAAAATTTGATCTTCAGATTTTGGTGGTATTAGATGTGAATTGGATAAGTTTTGAGCCTTGTACATTTGTGGGACCCTTTCACGAGTGCACGGCGTCTGCTACGTCTCCGGATTTGGGTTCTGGGGCATGACAATAATTTCATTAGATTTTTAGTTATTTCATGATTTGTTGCTTTATAATAATATTTCTAAAACAAACAAATGTATTGATCTAGTTCACAAAAATAGCATAATTCTATATTACACAAATTCTTTACCATTCTTCTTCCAAATCTAGCTTCTTCTTTTGATTTTCTTCCCACATCTCTCCTTGGAATTCTTTTCTTATTGCTTATTCGAATTTAGTTATTATATTATGAATTGCTTCATTTTCATTTACTTTATCCAAAGTTGGGTTTCCCCTTGTGATGGCATTGCTTCTTCATCATTTAAAGCAACAAACAAATCATGAACTATTCCTCTAAAGGTAACTTCAATGAATCTAACTACTTGTAAAGTAGTTTAGCTTTTGTTTGCTATTACAATCTAAGTGGCTTAAACCCAATTACTAATGATTTTTCCTGAATCGATAACACAATGTAGATCTAACCAAATATCATTGGTATTAATCATTTTTTTTACTCTAATTGTCGTTTTAAGTCTAAATTGATTTTCAAACTTTTTATTGTTTCTATCATGCAACACTTCATGTATTTGATTTCTATTTCTTTGGAAATTTTGATTAGTACTAGATTCTACTCCAAGTTGTACCGATAATTCTATTGGAGTTATATTGGGTTGTCTTTAATCTTTTTCTTCTTCACTTCTTCTTCAATTTCCTCCTTTCTTTTTCCTTGAGTATTCATCTTCATATTTTCTAATTATCTAGTAGTTATTTTAATTTGTTTACATAGATTATTTAATTCTTCTAAATCCTCTTCTAAGAATCTCTATTTCAACTCTTTCAATTTTTCTTTTGGGTTTTTAACATGAAAAGTGTTATTTTTTTTATTTAAGTTTTTCTGCCAAGATCTCTCAAATTATTTTAAATTATTTATTTCGATCTATAATATTTTGTCTACTACAAACTAATATTATGGTGTCTTATAGATCCTTAAATTGAAGTGGGATCTTATAGAATTTCTTATTTATATCACTTTTTAGTCGTGGAGTTATTCTATTATATATCTTAAACTTTTATTATAAATTTTTTAGTAATTGCTTTTAGTATCTTGAGAATTTCTTTTACTTTAATTTCTATATTTTTAATTTGAAATATCAAAATCTTTGAGTCTTTGATATACTGTATAATCTTTTTTATTTCTTCAAATCTCTATAATTTTTAAATTATTTATCTTTTCTTCAATAGCATCAAATTCTTGAAAAGAGATTTTTTTTATTTCTTTATTTCTTCTTAAAGCATTTTCATTGATAGTTTATATTTCCAAAATCTTATTAATAATAATTATATCTTCTATACTAATTACCCAACATATTAAGTAAATACATGTTAGCCTGATTTAATTATTCATTATTCATGTTGATTTTAGTAAATTAGCAATTTCTTTTAGTTTACTAATTCTTTATTCTCCAAATATAATTTGTTAATTATATAGTCGCATTTGGATTTATTCTTTCATTCCAAACTCTTTGTCTAACCACAACTAAGAAATTTTCTTTGATTTCTACTAGAAATCTCTCTTCAATTCAGCTACTTGCTGAATATGATTGCAAATATTTATTATTGTTCTTGTATATGTGGTAATATCTCCCATGAAAACCTTCTGGGGCTTACCTGTCTCCTTTTTGGTTCTTTGAGGACTACCCTTATTATTATTTGTTCTTGGCCCTTACGGAGACTTAACGCTTTCCGTTAACTCAATGGCACAAATATTTATAACTTTCCGTCAACTCATGGTACAAATATTTATAGCTTTTAAGTTCAGGTTATAAATCCCATGCTTATAACTTTAGGGTAAAAACCCTTATGATCTGTAAGTTCAGCAGCATTTTATGGGCTTATGCCCAAAAAAAAAATAAAAATCCATTTCGTTAAACTGAACTCACCTCTTCCCCTACACAATTGGCGGGAATCAAACTCTAGCTCGGCGACGGAAATCCTCTTTTGCGCCGGAGGAGGAGGAGAAACCGTGTTTCGGTGCTTTCTTGGTTTCGAAAAAAATCCTCGCCCGTACAATGGAAAGAAAAGCAGAGGCTACCCTACAACGTAGCAGAATTTCACCAAAATTTTCAGAAGATAACCGATCCTTTACAAGGTATTTAAGGCCATGAAAACAACAACTAATATGGAAAGAAACAAGGCAAGAACAGCAGCTATTTAACCCAGAATTTTAAGTAGAAAACGAAACGTTTCAGGTGCTTGAATGGAGCAAAGATGAAGCAGATATCTTGACAAAGACGCAGCACGCCCAGGGGGGTCAAAACAGCGAGGATTCAATCTAATATGAAGGGTGAAAACCAACGGACTTATTACCCAAGGAAAACAGCAGAAACCAGCCTTTCTTTCCAATATTCGCGGACAGAAGAGAAGTGATTTTGAAAACAAAAGAAGAAGCATCGAATCACAAGGGAAAGAGATTCTGTTAGGAAAAGAAAAATTAGAATAGGACCCAGTATAATTTCGAGTAGAACCACAAGAAATTCAAAGAGAACTTACCAATTGTGTAGGAATTTGTTATGAAAGAGGAGGTAGAAAGTTGCAGACTCAAGGGAGGAGGTGCTGTTAAAATAAAAAATATATATAAAAAAAATAAAAAGACTCAAAGGGAGGAGGGGGTTATCAGCGCGTAGGAAAAAAGGCTAGTTGTGCGGCTAGGGTTCTAAGCGGGGTGGGCATTTTACCGGCTGTGCTTCTGTACCGATACCGGCATCAGCGGCGAAATTACCAAATGGCAGCCCAGCATTTGGGCTGCGGTACAGCGATGACCCTTGAAGACTATTACCGAACTTACGGGATCCTACCAAGCCTACTGTATATTTTATTTAATTTTTTGCATTATTTTTTAATTTCATATTAATTGTATGTAGATAAAAATTATGTTTCCATTTTTATTTAGCCTCTCAAATAAAACCAATTTAACCCTAAACTCTTGTTTGGTTGGTCACTTTTTTTTTTTTTTTTTAAGAATAAGTCAAGCAAAAATTCCATCAATTTACTTAGAATATTAACTTTATTGGCATGTAAATTAACATATAATATAATTGATTATAAATAGAAAAAGTAATGGATTATATTTATAATATAATTGATTATTTAAAAAAAATAATTATATTAATATAGTTGATTTTTTTATGATTGATTATATTTACTTTCTTAAAAAATCCAAAATTTTTTTTTTTAGAAAAAGTGTAATTATAATACAACATATTTCTTTTTATAACTGATTATATTTTATCTCAATTTATGTACTAAATAATTAAAATTCTAAATAAAGTTAATTGAATTTTTGTTCGACTAACCCAAATTTTTTTTTTTTTTGAAAAATGCGCAACCAAACACGCTATAAAAGATTTTCTCTTTACAATCTAACTGCAAATTGACATCTACTACCCACCTAAAGCCAAAATCTAAGGTACAGAACTTCTCTTTCTTTCTTCCCTCGTAATTAAAAGATTCAAAACCCAAGTACAATGTCCGAGTTAATAGGTTTCAGTTTCTGTTCTCAATACATTCCCTTTTCAATTGTTTTCATTCCTATTCCCTTTCCCCTCAAATCTCGGACCAATTTGGCCTTTTTGATTGCGAAGACGGTGAACAGAAACTAAGGCATTGACGAACGAAAATGAAGGCACGACAGCAAGTTTAGATAATGCTCTACCACTAAATTTTTTTAGTTTTTCAAAATTTTTGAGTTGTTTTGAATTCTTGATGAGTGGTTTTCGATAAAAATAGCAGAGATTCTTCTTCCATTTTTCACCGTGGGTTTTGATTTCCTGATAAAAGACAATGGAATGAGATTGAGAAATTATTAAAAGACTAGAATGGAAATTCATGGTTTGGTAATTTTGGGACGGTATTGGCATGGAACGGGGATTACCGATTTTTTTTTTTTTAAGGGACCGATTGCCAAAAATGACACAAATGATATGGCATCTGGTAAATTTTTACCCAACCTGTTAACCCATTTATTACTCGCCTATTACTTGTTCGTTTAAAACGGGTTAAGGTCATATATTTATGATCCGTGACTCGTCAATGACCCATTAAGAAAACCTGATGGGTCACGAGTCAATAACGGATTGACCTACTGGGTTGATGGGTTTAACCCGTTTATCCATCTAAAAATTTAAAAATTTTTAATTTATTATTTATTTATTTTGTTTTTCAATTCTCAATCCCACTTAAATCTCTAATAATTGACTAATTTTCTCTAATTAGCTAATTGATTCTCTTAACTCATCATCTTCTAGAAGTAATAATAATTCAACTCCACTTATGACTCACCTTTTTACCTTTCCTATTTTTGCTTTGCCTAATACTCTCTAAGACTCTAACTTTTTAAAGTTCAAACTCTTCTCATATTTTTAAACTTCTCATATTCTTTAACCTCCATAATACATACGACCTTCGACTTTCAAGTTTCGACTCCACCTTTTCTCTTTAGTCTTTAACATTATCTCAGACTTAGATTTTAGTCTCACCAAGTCACCATCGCGTCCACTTAGCCCTTTCTTTCTTTCTCCTTCGAGTTTGATAAGTCCTCTCTTTGTCACCAACTCTTCTCTGTAAAGCCTTCAAGATAAGTTGTTTACTTATTTATATTTTTTAGTTTTCTCTCCATTCCAAGTAAAAATTCTACTTGATCTTGTCCTTTGCTTTGATGCATTCAATTGATTGATTCTTTGAAAGCATCGACCAGAACAAATATGTTCCAATGGGGTTTGTGTTTTTTGGTTGTCATGCTACTACTGTTTTTTTTTTGCTATTGAGATTTATAAGTGCGTAGTATTCTTAAATTTGATTAACGTTGTTCTTTAAAGGAAAGTGGAGAAGATAATTCTAAAGAATTATAAATACATACACATTAAATTAATGGGAAAAAAAATTCTTTTTGTAAAATGTTGAATTTATTTTTGAAATCTTTTGAATAATTTTTTTTAAATGATAATAGGTACAAATTATATATAGAGAAAAAAAAAAGAAAAAAAATTTAATTGGGTTAATCAACGGATTGACCCGTGACCCATAATGGACGGGTTAAGATCTGCTTTCATTGACCCGTAACCCATTTTAACCCAATCCATTTTGACCCGTTACCCGTTCTAACCCGACCCTAACCTAACCCAACCCAACCTGCCTAATGGTATCGCAACAAAGTTTCATTATCGAAATAAATGGTTGCTAGAAAATTAATGCAGTACAGTTACCATAGTGTACCGTACCCAACCCTAATAAAAATAAGGAAAATAATATTTATATAACTTGATATGTCATTAAAATAATTAATTTTTTTAATTTATGTGAAACCAATGATATTGAATGCATTCACACATTTAATGACATGTGAAAGTTTTATAAAAAGATAAGATAAAAAAGTTGTCCCAATAGCACAACCTTAAAAATAATCATAAAAATTTGGCTGCCTCCTCTAATATTTTCAAAATTGATATATAGTCCCTCATCATGCATAATCTAGTTAATTTAGCCACTAAATTAAATCCCCTTCCAAGTTAATCTCACTCCCTCAGTATTCAATTACATCCTTAAAACTCCATTTTTTTTTTCTAGTTAAATACAACCAAAATTTAAGATGCATTCCGGTTATCACATATGCCCTCTCAAAACTCGCCAACGTTTTGCAAGGAGCATGCTCGGAGACTGGAGGTGAGTTAATGCATACTTGTTTTCGTTTTGCAACTTACATTTTTTCTTTTTGATCAAATGGGTATTGAATTATTGTAGAGGAAGCGGACCCTTATATGAGGAGAAAGGTGCTGACTTTACCACAATCTTTTCGCGGGATCAAGGATGTCCATCTGAACCTCCCCTCATCCACATCCAAGGAGCTTCTTGAGGACCCTTTGAAGTCTTTTGAACGGTCAAAGAGGTGGAAGATCGAGAGCTCTTATATATATGGTTTAAATTTTTAAGTATAGTGATGACCAGACAGTGGCTTATATTGCTACACGAATGCCCGCAGTTTACTTGTTATAGGGTTCTCAATGAGGTACCAAAGTTTGTGAAAGTCTGTGAATTGTTGTGAATAATGTGTCTTTGTTTGATTTTCTACTCTTCATCAGTTCCTCTCACTTGCATCGGGTTCAAAGCAAAATTTCAAAAGAAAAAAAAAAGAAAAAAGAAGAAAGATCCAGATATGAGTCTAAGATTTCATTCGCCAAAGTGGTGATCAGGGGACAGTCATTGGCAACCTAAAGTTCTGATTGGGACCAAAGCTCGCCGAACGATGAGCCAAAAGTCCCGATCTAGACCTTGGCTCTCAGTTTAGCTACAATTATAGGTGATGCTGATGAAGGAGAAAGGGTAGGAAAAGAGCGAAGAGAAAGGAAGGAGGATAAGAGGGAAAAGAAGTATAAGAACGAGTCCCAAGATCTGAAAACCCAGATTTTGATTTTTTATTTTTTGCTATATTTTTTTTGTTGATTTTTTAGTTCGAAGTGGACTGACTTAAGAATGAATTGCTTTGAAAGTGAAATGATTTAGAACAAATTATTGTTGAATTTCTTGTTTTGGGAATGATTTTTATGGATTAAATGCCCAAAAAGTGCAAGAAATGTTGAAGTTCTTCAGAGAAGTTCTTGAAAGAAGCCAATAGGAGATGGGGATGAGGGAGAACGAAGAAAGAGGAGAGAAGAACGAGGAAGGGGGAAGAGAGATTCAGGAAAGTCAGGGGAGAAGAATGGATGAAAAAGCTGGAGGCAAACTTGTGATTTCATAGGTTTAGATTTTAAGGTTTTTAAGTTCTATTTTTTTACAATTCAACGAGGAAACAAAGTGTAAAAAATTGAACATGTTGCATGACATGACGACTTTAGACGGAGTGGTAATGAGCCTGTGAGGCACGTGAAATTTGCCTAATTTGGTGATAATTCCTCAAACCCATTTAGGTCATGGGCTTAAAGTTACCCATTTATAGTGCAAGGAATACTAGTTTCAAATTTAGTAAGTTGAGGAGCGAAGGGGAAAACCAGTGATTTTTGCCACTAAAGTCATTCATCTTTGAACAAATGAGTAAGGGAAAATTTCGTTATAGTATGTATATTAGATTTTTTTATTGTTAAGTAAAGGTGTAATTTATAATTTAATATAAAAATATTTTAATAGCATTTATTATAAGTATATTAATAATTTTTATAATGTCTACAATACTTTTTTTAGATGTAATAATTAAAATATTAAAATTCAACGAAATCCTTAATCTCAGACGCACTGCTACAGTTTCTTTATAATCGAAATGAAGTTAAATCGAGTACTTCCCGGTTAAATGGCTGCATAATAGATACAGTGAACATGTCCACACCTAATTTACATAATTTTTCGGTCCCGAAATAATCACCTGAAGGGACACGTCACTCTCCGATTATCTTGTTAAGCAAGCCACATGAACACCTTACTAAGGCCTATAAATACCCCCTAGGGGTCACCTCAAAAAGGTAATTGAAACAAACCTAAAACTCCTTTTCCCATTATTCTAGAGGTAGATCCGATTATTGTTGACTTAAACATCGGAGTGTCTACCCCGAGGACCCACCTTGGGGCTTTGTAGGTACATCCGGAGTGAAGATGCGGACTGAAGAAGGACTTTTGGTTTGGTGCAATTACATTGGTGCCATCTATGGGAATCCGAACTAAAAGCTCTTTTATTGCTTTCTCATCATGGTCAACACTCGATCTGTCCGAGCTGAAAATTAGGCACAACCTCTTGGACAAGGTCAAGGTCAACTCCCCAACAACCTTCCACCTCACCTCCCACCTCAGGTCCCAAATCTATTCCCTTCTGTTGAACATGCAGAAGGAGGAGATGAAAACCAACCTCACAACTCAACCCACAACTCGGCTTCCATTGCTAATCAAGATGTAGTTACAGCTCAGCTTGCTGCCATGCAATAGCAGTTCGGTGTCTTTCAGTTAGTTTTGGCTCAGCTCTTAGCTCGGAATAATCTTGGTGATCCCTTCATCAATCTACTCAACCCTACTAAACAACCCCTTGTTCAATAGCAAGACCCTCAACTAGCTCAGCATGCTCCTACTCTCAGTGAGTCTCAGGGTCAGTCTCATGTAACCCCAGTTCAATAACCTCTACCTGATGATGTCACACGATGTCTGGATAGCTTAGAAAAACTGGTAGCCGAGCACCAAGGAGCCCCACCTCCACACCATAATACTGATTCCATACCTCATCCTCTTAACACTAACATCACATTGGAGCCTTATCCCATCGGTTTCAAAATACCTCAGCTCGAGACATATGATGGGACGAAGGATCTAGATGATCACCTCCATGCCTCCTACTCCTGCATGCAAGCTAAGAATGCTTCTGATGCCTTGAGGTGCAAAATCTTTTCCTCCACTCTCCGTGGTAATGCTCGAACCTGGTATTATAGTTTGCCCTCGAGATCTATCAGTTCCTATTTAGAAATGGCGTTTGCTTTTGCCACAAAGTTTTCTAGCATGAGGTTGATTCGGAAAACCACTTCTGAACTTATGCGAGTCAAATAGAGGGACGGAGAATCTTTGAAGAACTACATGAGCAGGTTCAATGATGTAGTTCTCAAAGTCAGCTCATTCAACCAAGCCGTAGGAATTGCGGCTATAATTCAATGGCTCCAACACGAGAGATTTAAAGATAGCTTAATTAAGCATCCTGCTACCACTTTCAATGAGCTAATGACAGATCTTTGAAATTTATAACTGCTGAGGAATATGCCCTATCATAGAAGCCAGTTCTTCCCAAAAATCCAAATCTAGATTGGTGAGATGAAGATCAGAGCAAAAAGCGGATGAAGACAGTATAGAGCTAAGGTATGATGTTGACCTCCACATCAAGATTAGGAAAGCCGAACTCAGTACCCCCCCAGCAAATCACCAATAAAACACTAGTTACATGGACTCCTTTCAATCTGCTGAGGTCATAGATATTCATGCAAACCAAGAATAAGATGGATTTGAGGCAACCAGGGCCGATAAAAAGTTCTGCTACTACACCTGATCATATTAGATACTATGATTTTCATCAAGATCATGGTCATATAGCGGAGCAATGTAATAGTTTGAGGTTTGAGTTGGAAAGTCTAGTTCAGAAGGGAATGCTAAATGAATACATCTAGAGAATAGAGCAACCGAAGTTTGTTAAAGAACAGGGGCCACAACCACAGGGATCTCGTAATGCAAGAACAGGCAAGGCATGGGATACCAACAAGCCCCACCTGCACTCCCACCTGCACTCCCACCACCAACCAGAATTATACATATAATTACGAGAGGCTTGGAAGTAGGAGGTTTGAGCTCCAAACAACAAAAACTATATGTCAGGGAGATGAAGCACCAAAACCGAGCTCAGAAATGAAAGTTTGACAACGCTGACTGGAAGAATCAACCCATCACTTTCACATCTGCTGACTTTGATATAGTTGTCACACCTCATAATGATCCTCTGGTCACCTCCGTTATGATTAACAACTGTGAGGTACAACGTGTCCTTATTGACACAGGGAGTACACCAGACATTATGTATTTTCACTGTTTTGAGAGTCTCGAGCTGGATTCAACTTTGTTGCAGAGGTACGATGGTTCCATCTATGGCTTCAATAACCAACATGTTTAGGGAGAAGGAGTTTTTACTCTCAACGTTGCTTTTGGGAGCGGTTTAACTTATGTTACCCCTTCAGTCCGGTTTCTAGTTGTTAAAATGGCATCCTCTTTCAATGTTGTTATCAGACAACCCACATTAACCGAGATCTGAGCTGTGGTCTCTCAATCTCATCTTTGCATGAAGTTCCCAACCCCTATGGGGATAGCAACACTACAAGGTAACCAGGAGGTAGCTAGACATTGCTATATTACCTCGGTTACAAGGCCTCAGAAAGGCAAAGATCAGACACCAGAAATCATTCCCCAACAAGTTAATGATAATCAGCAGGTAATGGGAGTTGAGATAGTAGACAACCGACCAAAGGATGAAACTAGAGCTACCTGAGTTGAGGATGTAGAGGAAGTACAAATTGATGACAGAGATCAAAACAGGAAGACACAAATTGGAACTCGGTTAAGTCCAAAGGAAAGAGCAGAGCTAATAGCTTTCCTCCAAGCTAACAAAGATGTCTTCACTTGGACCTCAGCAGACATGCTAGGAATTCCAACCTCAGTATCTCAACACAAGATCAGCACCAATCCATTGAAGAAACCAGTAACTCAGAAGCGACATCTCTTTGGGGGGGAGAGGCTTCAGGTTATAAAAGAAGAAGTAGAAAAACTTCTGCAAGCTAGTTTCATTAGAAGAGTTGATTACTGTGAATGGGTGGCTAACCCAATGTTGGTCAAGAAGGCAAATGATAAATGACGAATGTGCATCGATTACACAAATCTCAACCAAGCTTATCCTAAAGACTGTTATCCAATGCCAAGCATTGACCAATTGGTTAAAGCAGCTTCTGGAAATGAGAGATTGAGTCTCTTGGATGCATATTTTGGTTAGCATCAAGTGCCAATGGCTTCGGAGGATGAAGAGAAAACCTTGTTCTATGCAGGTGATGAAATTTATTGCTATGTCATGATGCCCTTCGGCTTAAAGAATGCAAGTGCCAGTTACCAAAAAATGGTGACCATCATCTTCTGCACTCAGATCGGCAGGAACCTGGAGGTTTATGTCGATGACATTGTGGTAAAGAGCCTGAAAG
>BPVZ01000025.1:616768-629283 GCA_020521535.1 Rubroshorea leprosula | reverse complement strand
TTTAGTTTTTTTATTAAAATAATATAATTTTAAAACTCTTCTCTTTTAAATTTTTTAAGGAATTGGCTTTTCTATATATATATATATATATATATTTATATATATAAAAATATATATGGCTTTTGATTTTTAAAATAATTTAAAGTTTTAATTTTAAATTGAATTATTTTATTTAATTAAAATTTAATTGTAAATTTTTAATAAAATAACTTTTTAAATTTTAAATTAAAATTTTAATTTTGAAATATATATATATATATATTATAATTTTAATTCTTTTAAATCAAAACTAATGCATACTACCATACTTATATATATTTCAATAAAATACGGTTATCATCCGCTTCATAATATTTTGGCGAAGAGGGTATAGCGTAACTCCCTTACTTTCGGTAGTTATTGAAATGAACCCCTCTATTTTTTCTTAAAACAAATCTCCCATCTTGCTTTCTGGTTGAATATTGAAATTAGCCCTACACTTTTTTTTTTTTTTTTGCCATCAAATTAGCCCTACGCTCTAATTAAAATAAATTAATCAAAATTTAATAGATGGCAATCATTCCATCTTTTCCCTCAATACTCACTAAGTTCTCACTAGTTTTGGTTGAAATAAATTAATTAAAATCTATCAAATAATAATTTTTTTATAGGTAATTAAATAAGATAGGTTAACTCCCTCTTATTAAATAGTTTGATAAAAAAAAATTGTCATGTCATTTCAAAAAAGGGCATAGGATTGCCTAATTATCAAGAGCTTAACAGCTATCGAAGGGAAAGTAAAAAAGGTAACTTATGAGTTATGATTACATCATTTGTTAAGTTTTAATTTATTTATTTTAACTGAAACTATAAAAGAATTAATTTCATTTTATTTGGAAGTATAATAAAAATTTTATCTTAAAAAATTATTAAAATTTATTTCAATAATCACTGAAAGTAAAGAAATAAATATACCTTTTTCAATATTAAGAATGAAAGACCAAAATTGAACGTTTTGAAAGAAAACACAAAACTACTAATTCATTTGAAACATTTTCTTTTAGGTATTGAGGCTTGTGAGAGACTGGCAACCATTGCCATTGCGACAAACTTAGTGACATACTTAGTGGGAACAATGCATCTACCCAGTGCAACTGCATCGAATGTTCTTTCATTCTTTGGAGGCGCATCATACCTTCTATGCTTGGTTGGTGGCATAATTAACGATTCTTTCTTAGGCCATTGTTGGTCAATTACCATTTTTTCTGTGATTAATGCCTTGGTATTTACTTCTGTCCCATTAGCGAAATTAAAGACTATTATTTGCATTGTTCGAGACATGAAAAAAATGAAATTAATCCGGTCGTGAAATAGGACACTGGCTTGCTAGCAATTGTCACAACCCTGCCACAGCTCCACCCTTCTCCTTGCAACCCTGCTTTGCCGAACACATGCAAAGAGGCCAACAATTTCCAAATGGGTGTCTTCTATGCAGCTTTGTACATGAATGCAATAGGAATTGGAGGTGTTAAATCAAGTGTTTCACCATTTGGAGCAAGCCAATTTGACATAACGAACCGAAAGGAGAAGCAACGAAAGGAAGATTTCTTTGACAGGTTTTTCCTGATCATCAACATCGGATCCCTGCTAGCTGTCACTGTTCTTGCTTATGTACTGGACCATATTGGTAAACGATGGGGATATGGTTGTTGCTCGGCTGCAATGCTAGGAGCCTTCTTTTTGTTTGCATCAGGGACTAAAAGGTACAGGTATCGAGAACAGGAAGGCAACCCCATTCTTCAAATTCTTCAAGTCTTGGTGGCTGCCACACAGAAGTGTAATATTAAATGTCCCTCTTCTGAAAGATTCTTATACGAGAATGCCCCAGAAGAGTTGAGGCTTCCAATCACAAATAGGCTCCGGTATGTATTTGATAATTAAGATTTCGTTCTAAACATTGACACTTGATCGATCTGATGATCATTAGCTACAGGTTTTTGGACAAAGCTGCAATAATTACTGAAAAGGATGGTGGAATGGAAGAAATTATGATTTCTCCAAATCCATGGAGACTCTCTACGGTGACAAAAGTAGAGGAAGTGAAAAAGTTGAGTGGATTAATGCCGATTTGGGCAACAACAATCATGTTTTGGACTGTATATGCACAGATATACAGTTTCTCAATGCAACAAGCTGTAACTATGGACAGATCATTGGGAAAAATTTTCCAAACGCCGGTAGGTTCTTTTGCTATTTTCTTGATTCTCTCTGGGATTCTATCTCTGGCTATCTATGACAAGCTGATTAGGCTGCTCTTCTGGAAATCCAAAAAACCACAAGGTAGATATCTGTATGAGTAGTTAACATATGCTTTCTTTTATCAAACACAAATCTAAAGAGGATTAATCGGAATATATATTCTTTAGGTCTAACAAATTTGCAGAAGATAGGGATAGGGCTCTTCTTTTCAATATTAGGAATGGTGACAGCGTCATTGGTAGAGGCAAGAAGATTGTTAGTTGTTAGAGCGACAGGAGGCATCGGAGAAAGCCTTCCAATAAGTGCTTTCTGGTTGCTTCCACAATTCATCTTTATTGGCATTGCAGAGGCCTTCACCTACTCCGGCCAGCTTGATTTCTTCGTAACTGAGTCCCCTAAAGGGATGAAAGCAATAGGGAGTGGTCTCTTTCACACAACATCCGCAATGGGAATGTTTGGGACTATTATTTTGGTTGCAGTTGTGAAGACGTTTACTGGAAGAGTAGGCAGCCAAATATGGCTGGCTCCTAGGATCAATGATGGTAGATTGGATTATTTCTATGGACTTGTAGGTCTTTTGTCCTTCGTGAACATGTGCATGTTTCTTGTTTGTGCTAAAAATTACAGAGGAAATGCTAGAGAAGGTAAACAGATTGTAGGTGACAATCATTATTCGTCAGAAGAAAGTGCTTAGAACTTGCTGTTTACTTGTTGGAAAAATCTTGAAACAAATGAAATGAAGAGCTTGTGGAGGGGAGAGACTCTGAACACACAATTGAACCAATCTCCCCCTCTTCAACTTCCTGTGATGTTTTTTTGCCTAATATTAACTGAACTCACAATCGAACCCTCGCATGACTGGTGTCTAAATCCCATCCTATTCCTAGATGCTGTGGCGAAATCATATAGTAGGGAGTGCATCAATTCAAATATTCAACCAAGTGTTTTTCGGTCAGACTGCATAATAACAATGTAGTTGAATTCATAAATTTATTAAAATACTCTTAATAAAATTCTGTTATATTAATTTATTAATGATATTTTAATCATTTTAGTGTTAAACTGCATTTTTATTATGCGAAACATGAAACTCTTAATTGAATATAATCTTAAGGTTTTTTAATTTATACCACACAGATTAAGAGTACATTCATTTCATTTTCTTCACTAATTAGCATTGAAAAGAAAAAAAAAAGTTAATTTCAATTTCAACACTAATGCCACGTGAATGCTTTTAATTAAGCAATTGATAATGTTAAGGTCAATATTTATTTTATTTTACAACAATTAATAAAAAAATATACAATAAATACACTATTAATCTATGTTATTAAAACACAAATTAAAAAATCCTTATAATCTTATATCCATTTATAAGACAACAGAGTTAGAAAGATGTTAAGGGTTGGAAATTCCTTACTCACAATTAATAAAAATTTTCTTTACTGAAAAAAAAAATAAAAAAAGAAGAGTAAACCCTATGTCCCCTTTACGATTTTAAAAAATATATAACATAAGTTTTATTGTTAAAAATTATAATAAAACAGCCACGAATTAAGAAAAAAATAGCCAAAATTCTATTATAATCTCTGAAAATCTAATAAGAGATTTTTTTAACCTATATTCTTAGAATATAGATTAGGAATATAATAAACATACTTTTTTGTTTTAAATTTATATTAAAAAAATAAAAGTTAATCTTTAATTTATTAATTATTCAATTAAATTTATCCAATTGATAACAATATTAAAATTAATATTAATTTTTTTATTTTTCTATACATATTTGTGACAAAGAGTACTTTTAACCAGTGTTCTATGGGTAGCGTATGTTAGAAAATTAATAAGTTTAAATTTTATACAATTTTGGCATGCCTTTTAATCTTAAGTTTTAGCTTTTCGAGTTGTTTAAGTCTTATTTTATTTAATTTTACACATATTTAATCATTTTTTATAGATAAGGACTAAATTGCAAGAAATCAAAATTTTTAAGACCAAACTAAAAAAATTAAAACTATAAAAACCAAAAGTGTCGACTTGTTAAAAGACGAGAGATTTGAACAGTTTTACCAATGAAGAAAGAAAATTTGCGTTAGAGCCCAAAAGTCAACACCGACGTTTTACTAAGAAACTGGGTGACAGCATCGGCACCTCTTTTAGGAAGTCGACCGCTCTGGCAACATCCAGCGCATCATTTTGAGCGTTAGAGCACTTAAATTGGGGGTTTTGGATTCTTTTCGGAAGCCTACAGCAGCAAGGGATTGTCCCTAACTCCTTTCCAAAATTTCTTCACTCAAATCTTATTAAATCCTTCGAAATCTATACAATTAAGTGAAAAAAATAAATAAAAAATATTATATGGAGCATGCAAATTTAACAAGAAATGTGAGGACAATTACAAAGTTTTGAAGAGAATAGGAAGAGAAAAAGAAGAGGTTGTAGCTTTTCGAGAAGGGAGGATTTCCAGCAAAGAAGGGGAAGATTAGCAGCAAAGACGAGGAGGAACTCCGGCAAAGAATAGGAATTCTTTAGCAGTGATATTGATCAATTTTGAGTTCTGTCTCCATTTTTTGTTGAAAATAAGATTTTCTTTACTATTGATTTCTATATTTAATTATGAACTAAATTATCTTTTCTAAGGTTTCAATTGGATCCAAACCATGAATCTTTAAATTTTTAGTTAAATTCAATTTTAATTTACACTTATTCAATTCTATTTAATGCTTCTAGTTAAATTAGTTACTCAATTAGTTGTTGAAATAGCAAACACTTATTTTGGGAAAGAAAATCTAGAAGTTGAATTCTTGAATAGAATAACAAGTTAGGAATATACTTATAATATCTATACAATTTCAAAAACACAAAAAATTGTATGGCTTAATTGTACTTCTACTTATTTTGGTTTATATAGAAATACAAAATTATTAGTTAGAAAAAATATTATTAAATCTTGACAAAGAATAGTAATTTATATATGAATTTTTTTATTGTCACGTAGGAATTAAAGGATTGAGAAAAAATATTCAATGAGAAAAGTTTGAAGAGGATTGAGTAGGCGAAAATTGTATTTTTGAATTATTTCACAATTAGAATTAATTTTTACAAATATGTTTAGTTTAAAATTGATTCCATCAATTTTTTCTTCTTAAATTTCGAAGTTAGAATAAACATCTTGCCGGGACTCCTGTCTTCCTAGTTCCAACAATATTATAGAGTCTCCACATGCATCCTTCTTAAAACATATTCATCTCTATCCATACTATAATTTCACCACTTTAGCCCCAATATAACTCATTATTTTGTTTTTCCCCTTTCATTCCCAATCAAAAGAATGCAAACAAGCCAATGAATGAATCCTCTAAAATATCAAACCATATAATAAATTTAAATTGATTTCCAATAATCATCGCACATTACAAACCAAGATGACAAATTAGGAGGAATAAAATAAAATTTCAAATTTTATAAGATAAAAATCTCTACATGGTCTATAGTATTAAAATCTTTAATTTGAAAACAAAAATACATTTTATAATCTAAACTATATCTAATTATAAAATATAAAATTCTTAATTCAAGGACAAACCCTTAATAAACTCTTTCACATCAAAAAGTTTTTATTATGTAATTCTGATACAGCCAAGACTATAAAATAACAAAAACTTCTAAGAATTAGACTCTCTTAGGAATTTCTTTTGAGGTGGACTCTTTTTGGAACTAGAGTAGAAGGTAAAACAAATATCCAATATATCATACATGGCCATAAACCCCAAATCTGATTTCTGAATTTCCTTAATGTTTTTTATATAATTTCGAAAATGAGGATGGCTCTCAAAATCATTAGCCCTATCTAATGATTTATATTGTTGTGTAATTCAGTGCTTTTCTTAAAGAATTATTTTCATCATATATTTCTCTAAAATGGGGGAAAAAAAAAACAGAAACAACTCTAGTAAATCAAAATTAACCTTGGAATTAATTCTTCCCTGCATTTCCTTCGCCTTCTCTCGGCTGCAGCAATTTTCCGGCCTCCTCGTCGTCTACCTCCTCCGCCCTCCTCTGTGCCTCCTTCTCTTTAAGAGCCTCGAACTTGGAATGATTGTAATATGCAACGCCCAAAAATGCGAGGCCGTACCCGAACAAATTGATCGGGGTGACCATGTCCTTGATCACCGACCAGGAAAATGCGATCAGCAACCAGTCCTTGACCACGCCGGCGACGTTCATGGTTAACGCGGACGTTTTACCCACAAGCAGAAACACCGCTAGGTTCAAGGCGAACGCGCAGAGCGAATTCGTCCCGAAGATGAAGTAATCGAAATGGAAACTGGAGTTTTCCCTGAGTAAAGGCAACTCCATCGCCACCCATGGAAATAGCAGAAATACAAAACAACAGGGGGCTACGTAATAGAGGGAAGTAATTGGGTTTAGATTGATTCCTTTGGATGTGAGAAGGATTTGGATCAAAACCAATCTGGTGGCCTCAAAAATAACGGCGCCCAACTGTAAAATGACTCCCCATGTATCGAATTTGGCCTCGCCGTAGGCGGCGATGGCGACGCCGAGGGAGATTGAAAGCATATTGGTCATGGTGTTATTTTGGAAGGAGTCTTTCTTGAAGAGGACGCCGATGGAGTAGACGGCTACAGGCATGAGGGCTTTGAGCATCTGGATGAAGGAAACAGAGAGATAGATGTAGGCGGAGTTGGAAAGCCAGAGAGAGAGGGCATAGAGGGCTCCGATCGGGACTACTGAGGTGAGGTAGAGGCGGAGGGACATGGCGGCGGGGAGCTCGACGAGGCGGAAAACGCGGACGAGAAGGACGGCGAGGGTGGAGCAGAAGCCCATGTGGATGAGGGTGAGGGAAACTGGGTGGGGCCAGTTGTACATCTTGCGGTCGAGGATATACTTGTTGTAGACGATGACGGTGAAGGAAAGGAAGATCCAGATGGCCACATAGGTGTAGGAGAGGACAATTTTCTTGATTACGGCGGAGGAGAGCGTGGAGGAGGAGGAGGAGGAGGAGGAGGCGGAGGAGGAGGAGGAGGCGGCCGCCATGCTGGGTTGATTGAAGTCCAGAAGTCGGGCCCAAGCCTGAATATCTGGAGGGGGGGTTACGTTGTGTTTAAGGCGGCGGTAACAAAAACCAAGGATGAAATGCATCCGCATCACTGGTTGCACCGGATACGGTGCATATATAAAGGTTAAAAAGTTGGTTCTAATTTTTTGATACCCCTTCCTCCGTATTCCCTTACGTTGTAAAAAAAAAAAAAAAAAGAAAAAAAAAAAAGGATGAAATCAATTCAGTGGGATTTGATTTTGGCCTGTCCTCGGCTCTGTTGGGATTGAACGAGAATTTATCCTTTTAATTATTACGAAGGGTTCAAGAATTGAATGAAGGAAAAACTGGTTTACAGTTGAGATTATTTTGGGTGGTAAAATTGAGATGTTCGAATAAAAAATTGTATCCCTAGCATTACTTCCTTTCTTTTATCTAAAAATTCTTGTTTTATAGTTTGAAGTAATCTTAATTATAAAACAATGAAATCTTGAATAAAATCCTTAACTTTTATCAAATTAGTATTTAAGATCTTAAAATTTCATGGTGAAATAAGACACTAAAATCTTCAAAATTCTCAAACAAGTTTCTAATTGGACTGTCATTATCTTTTAATAACACTAAAACTTCTATTAATTTCAAAATGAGCATTGTGAGACATTATTTTGGATTATTTAAATTAATCATTCTTTTTTGTCCGTGAGATGATTGGACATACAACAAAGGTTAGCTCTTTCTTTCCCAAATTTTTTTTTTACTTATCTCAAGATCTAAGTTGAGATTTTTAACATTAAAATTTAAGTTCTTAACTATTAATTCATTTATCAGAGGACATCACTCTATTATTTAATACTATTAACACTATTAAATTGTTACATTTATGAAATATATAAATATAATAAGCATTTTGAAACTATTGAAAGTTTTAGGATTATTAAAAGATAGTGACTAATTTAACCCACCTAATAGTTTTTGTCAAATTGAAAACTCATTTGAGAATTTTAATGACTTTGAGACTTTATTTTAAAAGTTAGCAAATATATTTTATGTGATTTTTCTACTAAGTTTTATTTATTTAAAAAATAGTAAAAATTAAGACATCCTTATATTTATATTTAAAATGTCAGAATTTTTTATAAAAATTTTTAAAGGGTTTTTTTAAGTTATACCTTAAAAATATATTTTTGTCAAAAATATATATAAAAAAATATCACAATTGACATTAATTTTAGTATTGATACAAAGTGGATGAATTTAATTAAACATTGATAATTTAAAAGTCAATTTTTACCTTTTTAATATAAATTTATGATAAAAAAATATACTTAAAATATTTATTATATATTAATTCATTAAAGATATTTAAATAATTTTATAAAAAATTTTAACATTTTAATTGATAGGACATTCTTAATTTTTTAATCCTTAATTAATTTATATTTTATGTTTTTCAAATGAAATGACCGCCGCTACAGTATTTACCATGAATTCTTGATTAATTTTATCCTTTTCACTATTTGCCCTATCCATGATGGATAAAATTATACACAAAATATTTTTTTTATTGTTAATATATTATTTTTTTATTTTCAAGTTTTTTTCACTAAAAATTAATTTTTGCAATTCACATTGCACTGAATTATAAAATTTAACCTTTCAAATAAGTGAAGCACAATATAATTATTCTACTCATTTATGGTTTATAATGATGTATTTTCATACATGTTAAATTGCAAAATATCATTATCTTATTTTAGATGCCATGAGTATTTGGGCCTTTGACATAAGTAAAAATAATCATTATTGCAAAAATAAAATTTTCCTTTCTTTTCTTCATTTTCCTAAATCTAAACCTAGGGTTAAGGAATTAATAATAAAAATAACACTTTATATATATTATACAAAAAATTCTATTTTACTTTTAAAGAATAATGCAAATTAGTCCCTACCCTATCGAGTTTCAATTCAAAAACACAAATCTCCAATAAATATTTTTAAAAAGAAAAATAATTGATATATTATCTGATTTAACATCATCTACAACACATTTATTTAAAAATTATTATTTTTAAATTTGAATTCATGGCGGGAAAATTTCTAAAAGCAAACTTTAATGGTTAAACCAAAATATATTGTATAATATGTTAAACCGAAGAGTGTACCAATTATTGTCCAAAAATTTAACATTATTAACTGTATAATTTCATAATCAAAATTTTATATAGTTAGATTAACTTAAAAATTAACATGTAATTTACATAAATAAATAATTTGAATTAATAGTTAATTTTTAAAAATAATGATTAAAAAATAATATTTTTAAATTGAGTCTCTATGAAGTGAGAAATGAAACTTTCTTTACTTGATATTTGGATTGAGGAAAATAAACAAAATAAATTGAATATAAATTGAATAAAAATATAAATTTATTTCTTTGATTTTTGTTGAGAAGGTTAGCGCCGTGAATTTAGGTATAAAACCGCAAGCCAAGTCAAGTTGTTGAGACAAGGAAAGCCAAAAGTCACTCCTGAATGCGTGTTCATTTGCTATTCGCCCCAATACAAAAGCAACTAACGTTTGGTTCCTCAGAAACTCAGAAGTCCACACCAAAGTCTACAACGACAACGATTCCTCTTCAATAAACATAAAGCAGACACCAGTTTCCATTCGTCGTCGGACAAGCTTACGTGCTTTTGCCATCCAGTCTTTCTAGCGACCACAATTATCGCAGCAAATCATTTACCACAAGAAAAAAAAGGCTAAGATTTACAGTCAGCTATGTGGTTTGGTTATAAAGTTAGGGTGCGTTAGAGATTGTAGTTAAGAGTTTTTTTTTTTTTTTTTAATTATATAGTATTTTTAGATATATATATATATATAGATTTAGTAATGTTTTTAGATTATATTTTTTTTAAATTACAAAAGGTTATAATAAATTTATAGTAATTTTATACATATAAAATCAAAAACATCATTTTAAAATTATTTAAATGTAAGTTTTATAAATAACATTTAATATTTAATATAATTATAAATTACTCATTAAAACTCAATTTCATTTAATTTAATTATATTATAATTTATAATATTTTATTTAAAATCTAACTTCTTATTTATTTGAAAATTTTAAAAACAATTAAAAGCTCATTCTTTATTTTGAGTTGTTTTCCCGTAAAAACCAAAAGAAGACCCGCAATAAAAAACATAAAATACATAAAAGAAAAATCAACGACTTGTTGATTTGAATGGAAAGAATTCGTTTCCTTTAAATAAAATTTTGAATTTAAATTTTGTAAAATAGAAAAATAGACGTTAGAAGAGTTTTTCTCTTACGAGATCCGACGCGACTCAATTCCGAATTAATAAAGATTCAATGTAGTTACTAGATTCCAAAAAATTAATACCAAAAACATAAAAAACCTAAGTTATTAAAAAGTAATAAATGTTATCAATTATACATCATATAATATTTTTTAAATTTTAATTAATAATTAATAAAATTTATCATATGTTTTCTATAATAATTTTAAAAAATAAATAATCAAATACTAAAATAATTTTCAACCATAATTATAATCATAGTATCTCACAATAATTTTAAATACACATTTACTTATATTTTTAACCATAAATTTATAATTCAATCTCTACTATCTACTTATTTAAAAAAACAAAGTTTTTTTTCTCGAATCTTTTGATGATTGGGCTTAGGCCCCTGTTTGTACCCCTAAAAAACTATATTTTCTATTTATAAATATTTTAATTATTTAAATAAGTATTATATTTAAATTGTAAAAAAATAGGTAAGTAATACTCAATACTTATCTATTACTTATCATTTTTTTACAATTCAAATATAATACTTATTCAAATAATTAAAATAATATACCTATAAATATCAAGTTAAATAATAAATATAGAGATTTAAAATTATTTATTCAACTTATTTAACTGACTTATTTAACTAACATATTATTTATACTTATATAATTGAAATTTTATATTTACTTATTATATTAATATTTATATTATAGTAATAATTCTTACAAATAAAAATAATAAAATATAAAAAACAAAAATAAAAGTTAAGTAAGGAATATAAGTCGTGATTTGTAAAGTAAAGCATCTTAATCTAAACCTTTTCTTTTCCTAAACGAAGTACATAAATATATATTTATAAGTTATCGAATATGTGTTAAGTTAAATATTAAATATAGATTTTTGAATATTTAAGTAGTTATCAAATTTAAAAAACTATACTTAAAAATTTAAAATCAAATATCAAATATAATTTAAATCTAATCTGCACCTAAAAATGCTCAAAGGCAAAGCCCATTGCTTCGTGGGTAAAGATTATAGAGGAGACCCAAGTTCGAATGCAAAAATATGAGAATGGACTGACGCATGACGAGGATAGGGATGGGTAGACCTGACAAATAGGTCAGGTTACGTGAGTTTGAATTGGCTTATCTTGGATCTCAAATTTTTTGGATTGATTAGTTTCAAATATTATATTAAGAGAATAAGACCATGACTTACGTACATGAATTTCAGATTGGGTCAAATAGATCAAAATTTTAAAATATTAAAATTAAAATTAAAAGTTTTCTATATTTTTTTATTTTTTTAACAAAGTTTAATACTAATTAATTATTTAATTGGAAAAAATTTATTAAACATTAATTTTCATTTCATAATTCAATTTTCATTTTAATCTCAAGAAAATAAAAAAGAAAGATTACTGATTATATATGTGGAATTAAAATATATATCAAATATATAATGCTTATACAATATTTAAAATTCATAATTTCATAAATGTATTAATCTTTATTAAAAGAAGAGGCATTAACCTTCATAAAAAGAAAAGACATGAAGGATTAAAGTTTAAAAGACAAATCCAATATATATGTTAATATTAGGGGTGTTCATATCCGATCCAATCCGATTGATCCGACCTAAACTGATCTAATTTAATTAAAAACCAAATCAAACCGATGTAAAATTATGTTGGTTTGGATTATAAAATTTTAAAACCGATATAATTGGTTTGGTTTGTGGTTTTACTTTCAAACTGCCCGAACCACCTGATTATAAAAAAAAATCCGATTATAAGATAATTAAATAATATAATATTTTTATAATATTTCAAATTTTCTTTTTCTTATTTTATAAGATAATAACTCTGTTGATTTAATTAAAAATAAAAATAGCATAT
>BPVZ01000025.1:565123-578800 GCA_020521535.1 Rubroshorea leprosula | reverse complement strand
TTCTACAGAGGGGGGGAAAGGTTTCCAAGCTTAAATCTTGTTCTTGAACAAGAAAAGGAAGGAAAAAACCAAGCTTTTTACCGGTTTTCTCGAAGGAAGAGGCGTTGGTGGTGGCTGGGGCTCTTGTTCGGTGCAGGGGAGAAGAAGAAGAAGAGAAACACGCGACTGAAGAAAGAAAGAAGGAAGAAAAATCACCCGGTCCTTATCCAATTCTTTTCTCTTTTAAGTCCCTCAACTTTTGAAATATTCACTATTAGGCCCAAAAATATTATTTTTTCACAATTAAGCCCCTAACTAAATGCTAAAATATCACAAAATTTTGGGATATTACAAGTTCCTTATGAATAGAAGCAGGAAAAAACATTCCCCACATGTAATACCTAGGAACAACTGATAGTACAAAGGAGACAAGTGTGGATCTCCTTGCCAAGGAAAGCAAATTAGCTTTCTAACCTACGAGTTTGTTCCAAACTTTGTTGATAATAAAATTGCAATAAGCTTTAGTAATATTTTTTGTCGTAATTAGAAATCCAAGGTATTTTGCCAAAGAGAGAGTTTCAGTAGCATTAAGTTTGGAACAAATCTCTTTCTTAGTATTAACTTGCGTATTGATAAAAAAAAAAGGAGTTTGAATTTTTGCAAGTTAACTTTCTAGCTGTATCTAATACAAAAGAACTTAAGTATATCATCCAAATAAGTAGCATTAGAAGGCTGGCCTTACCAATAAAAAAAAGATCATTTGCAAAAAAAGAGGTTAGTAGGGGTCAGCCCCTTTTTCTCGAGCTTAGTTCTCTTCCACTAATTGGAACCACTCAATTTAAGAGAAAAATATTCCACACAGAGAATAAAATAAGTAGGGAGAAAAATGATTACCTTGTTTAAGCCCTCTTGAAGGAAGAACTTGTTCCATCAAACCCCCATTGATGTTAACATCAAACTTGGCCAAGTTGATACAAGACATGATGATAGAAATAATTTTGGGGGGAAAGTTAAAGAAAACAAGAGCTTCCTTAACAAACCCCCACTTAAGGCAATCATAAGCCTTTTCAAGGTCAAGCTTAACAATCATGTCTCCAACACAACCTTTCCTTTTAGTGAAACTATACACAAGTTCTGGAAGAAGGAAAACATTATCTACCCCATTCTTACGAAGGAGAAAGTTGGATTAGAGTGCGGAAATAAAACCTCCCATAATGCTCTGAAGTCTCAACACAATGATTTTAGTGAGCACCTTATAAGTGATGTTACACAAACCTATAGCTATAGGACAAAATTGTGGAATAACCTTAGGATTTTGAGTTTTTGGAATAAGCGAAATTAAACTTTGGCTCCAAGATTTTGGAATTCTCCCATAAATAAAGATAGAACGTAAACTTTACCACTCACTAGGTCCCAAAATCTATGGAAAAAAGCAATGTGTAAGCCATCAGGCCTAGGAGCCTTCCATGGCTTCATAGACTTAATAGCTAACCATATTTCATCATTTGATGAGGGAGTGCTAAGAGAATCCCACAAGTCACCATCAACCACAGGGCCTCTAACGATATCACCAAAGGAAGCATAATAAGAATGCACATGAGAAGATGTATATAGGTGTTCAAAGTAAGTCAAAATAAAAGCTTGAATTCCTGTAGAATCATAATGCCAATTAGGGATCTTCGAGGCCAAGGATTCTATTACATGACCTCCTTTTAAGAGTGGTAGCATGAAAAAATTTAGAGTTTTTATCCCCCTCTTGAATCCAATGAGAATGAGACTTGAGAGATCAGAGATTTCTTGCTTGATGATGCTTTGATATTCTTGACTGAGGTGTTTTTCAAGCTAAACAAGAAACAAGCTATTATTATACTTGAGAGCACATTGAATACCTGCTAATCAAGCATAAATCTTTTTTTTCTTCGTAGGAATATAGTCAAAATTAGACCTACTCCAAAGCTTCATAAAAGCTTTGAAATGATTCACACATTTAGCAGTAGATTGGTTGTTATACAACCATTTAGAAGCAACAAAATTTTTAAAAGAGGAATGATCAAGCCAAAATTTTTCCAGCCTAAATGGTTTATCACCAAATGTTGGGACATAGGGATCCAAACTCAGTAAGATAAGACAATGATCTGAAGACATTCTAGGAAGATGAACCATAAAAGCTTCTAAAAATTTAACTCTCCAAGTAGGATTACCCCAAGCTCTATCTGATCTCTCACAAATAATGTAATGAGTATCTTTCATATTAACCCAGGTTTACTTAGGCCCATTATAGCCTAAATGAAGAAGATTAATTGTGTTCATACAATATGTATATGCTCTAATCCAATACCAAGGAACTTGATTACCTCCAAGTTTTTCAGACTGGGAGGTGACATCATTAAAATCACCAATGGCTAACCATGGTCCATTAACAATTTGTGAAAATTGGGTCAGGTTCTCCTAAAGGAGAAATCTAGCTTCAAATTGAGGGCAATCATACATCGCAAAAGAAAAAAAAAATCAATTAAAAATAGTAAATTTAGGGTCATGATTTACCTTAACCAGAGCATGGAAAACTTAAGGACCTTTGATAAGGATGTTCATAATAAACCGAAAATCATCCCAGAGCAACCATATACCACTTGCAAAACTATTAGCTTCTACAATTTCACACCTAGATAGCCCAAGACTTTGAGCAACCTCATTAGCCTTTGTGCCAGTTAGTTTAGTCTTTATAATGACAAAAATTCCAGGGTTATGTTCTTTCTTGATTTGCATAGCAATTTTTTTGAAGTTATTGTTCACCGCTCTGCAATAATTTTAAGAAATAACCTTCATTGACCCAGCAAATTGACTAAAAGAATTCATGACCAATCTACCTAGCTCCTACATCTAGTGGAACGAGTTGTCTGCCTTGCTCTTGATCAACATGTTGACCTCTAGAAAATAGTATGGAAGGATTGTTTGGATATATCAAGCTCTCATTGAGCATGACACTTCCTCTCAATGGACAATTAAGTGGACCGTCTTCATAGCACCCATTATCGATATCTTGTCCAGATAGAGACCAGATAGTGGATTGGTTGTGATTTGAGGGTAGGTTTGGTCTTTCCATACCTCCTAACCCATGATTTCCTTTATCGAGTTCTATTGAGCTCTCATTGTGATGCACATATCTAGAGCTTGTATCTGAGGTGGAAGTAGGATCCATTTCTTGTGGTGGTGCCAGAAAGGGAGTGTGGTCAATACCTTTCACCACCACTATCAGACCGACCCACTTCTTTGTAATCATGTACAGATTTTAGCCTTCCATTGGATTAGGGTCCCTTTCCAAAAGTCTTAAGAGAGCTTTTTTCATTAAAAGAACTTTCTTGTCCTCCTTGACTAGTAAGATGTCCTATACACAGCTCAGCATGCTAAAGGATTCCAGATCCAAGGCCCAAATTTTCGTCGAAGAGGGAAATCATAGATTGCAAAGTCTAGATGTTGTTGATGTTTCTTATCTGTTTAATGGAGATTTTAGAAGTGAACTTTCCACATGTTTTTTTTTTTAGGAATCTAGTTTGTCTTGTAAAAGATCAACATAAGGTAATTCAAAATGGACCATAAAATGGTTCTTTGGTCTTACTTAGTTATTGGTTTGGGCTTGACTTCTCTTTGAAGATTGATCCATTTTCCTAGTAGTTTCAATAGATCCGTTAGAATCAATGATCTTGTTATTTAATGTTACTTCAATTGTGTTGTTTATCTTAAGACCCATGGAGTTAGATCCATTCTTTAAACTGATGAGTTGACTCATTGAGTTAACTCCACTATGAGTGTTCTATTTCACCAATGAGAAGGATGACTGCAAATTTTTTAAGAAGGTTTCCTTCTATTCCGCTTTCTTTCAATGGCCATCCAAGGACCAAAAAAATTTTGTTCTTTCTGGTCTTGAGATAACTTGCCATCTTGAATTGATGTTAATGGGTTATACATTTGTGTAGAAGGTTGATCTTTGTCCATACCAACTGGAATTGAAGATAGCTTTAATGGGCAAAAATTCTCTTTGTGACCAACATAGCCATAGGAGAAGTATAGAGCCACAAGAGAAGCATAGTGCCACTGGCCTCTCATAAAGCACTTTTTGAATGTGATTACCAATTCTAACAATAGGAATTAAAGGTTCATCAAGGTCAACTTGTATGCAAATTCTAGCACATTAGCCTTTAGATTGATGTGTGGTGTAAGCATTAATGCAAAGTGGAGTTCTTAGAAGTTTGCCAATTCATTATAATATCTTCACATCATAATACTCAATTGGGGGATGTGGAAGACAAGCCCGAATTGCTGTGGTAGTAAAAGTGGCCTTTTCTAGATCAAACACAGGTTCCCAATGCTGAATTGTTAATTACTACGGACTGACAAACCAAGGACTCCCGTTGAGCACTTTAAGTAGATCGTCCCTATCATGGAAATGGATGAGGAAAAAATCAACTCCAAGTTCTATACAGTCCATTCTTCCTTTTGGCTTCCATTGTGCCTTAATCCTAAGATAAATAAAGTTGTAGCATGTGGCATCAATACCAAAAGCCTTGACGATAATTGAATTAATCCAGGGGAGTGAATTTGCCTTTTTTCCTCCTTTGAGATCAAAATTGTAAGGATGGACCCGTCATCCTCTACATTAGACTCTTCTTCTAAGAGATCTAAATTGAGAGAAGCTTCCCAATGAATTTGAACCGGTTCATTCCGGAGCAAGGAATCCCTGTAAGAGGCAACCTAAGGACGATTTTCGATCAACTGATAGTCTCCATCAATTGAAGGACAATTATCTCCTTTGATGCGTTTCAACGCTTGCCGTAAATCACTTTCTTGTGCTAAAGGACAAGGGTTGATTGGATCAGACACAACCTAGAGAGAAGTCAGAGCAAATGTTCAACAGCGAGAAATTAAACTCACTATGTTTAAAAAGTTTTTGCCTTTTTACTTTTACAAAAACCATCATTCACACGAGTGGCAGTGGCAGTGGCAGTGGCAGTGGCAGGATATGATCATTTATCTACTTTTTATTTTATTTTATAAAGATAATTTTTCTTTCAATTTAAAAAGTTATGATTAATTTGAAATATTTATAGTAAAGAGAAGAATATATATTCAAAATTTTATAGAAATAATGTGCATATAAATTATATGTAAATATGTCTTAATTTTTATATATAGAATTTTTTTTAATTTGTACCTTAAAAATATTTTTTTACCATAAATTTATATAGAAAATATAAAAATATATATATATTAATTTTAATGTTAATGTTATATGGATAAATTTAATTATAAAATTGATAAATTAAATGCTACTTTTTATTAAATGCTACTTTTTATTTTTTCAAGAGGACATAGGCTAGAAAAACCCTTATATATATATATATATATATGAAGGAAAAGCACATATCAGTTTCGACTCCTAAAAATAATTAGAATCTCACTTGTAAATTATATTTAATTAAAATTAAATTCAAAATTTTAAAAATTATCTTATTAAAATTGATATTTAAATTTCAAAATTGATTATATAAGAATATATAATAAGTTTTTAAATTTATATATCAATATTTAATAGGATGAGGTTTTAGTTTTTAGATATAAGTTGAGATTCTAATTATTTTTAAAAGTTAGGACTGATATGTATTAGTTTCTACATATAAAGATAGTACATATTAATTCCTTAACTTTAAATAACCTCGTTTTATATTAAAATTCATTTTAAAATTTTAAAATTTACCTTGTTAAATGTTAATATCTATATTTAGAAACCAAATTTCTCTTATCAAATAGTGCATGTCAGTTTCTAAATACAAGTATCAGCTGGATTTTTAAATTTTAAATTATGCTTAATTAAAAAAAATAACATTATTTAAAGTTGAGATTCTAACCTTTTTTTCTTGAATTATAATTGATACGTACTGTTCTATATATATTTAAACAATATAATTTTGGAGTCTTTTTATCGGTCTCAATTCTAATTAAGGAATTAGAATTTCAATCCTAAATAATATTATTTTATTTAATTAGAATCTAATTTAAAATTTAAAAAATTTAAAATATGCCTTATTAAATTCTGATACTATTTTTTAACAACTACTTCAAACAGAACTTAACATTAAATATAGTTGAGTTCTAACTCGCGTCTCAATTCAGATTTTTGTCATTTGTTTAGCAAACTAGTTCGATAGTAGCTAAAAAATAGGCTACTTTATACAAGCAATGGCAAAGTTTTCCTCTCTTTATAGGGATTCACTCCTTGGCAACTCCTGCAATTGTTTTCTCTACGTTATTACCACGGAATAAGCTAATGAAAGCCAAGGGATGCTCTTCACACCATCAGAAATATCTTCAAGGGGCTGAATTTCACCGGTACTAAGGTACTTACAAGTTTTGAACACAAAATCTGGAAATAAGTCCATGTCTTATCGATGGCTAAAAATCCCTGGATTGTGATCCTCTTGTAAATACCATCCACCATATTGGGTGATGCTCGTTTCTTTTCACCAGTGTACTACGAAATCACCGCTCACACTGCAATCCTATCAAAGGTGCTCATACTGTCAATAACTGCCTCTTGCATCTTGCCTCCCAGATTGTCGAAATATATGTCAATTCCATCAGGAAAGTACTTGATTTGGTAATTAATTAGTTAGATCAAATCATGTATCAATTGGAATTTCATACCAACGAATTTGTTTCGTTAACACTACTAGAATTACGATCATTTTGGTCATAATACTTGACCGAATTAAAGGTTTGTCTATAAAAATAGGAAAAAGTAGTATGATTTGGTTAAAACTTATTTCAGTCATGAAATTTGATTGAATTTAAAACACGGGAAAAGGTGTCAAAACCAATTCGATCACTTTATTTGACAGAATTCAGGCTAAATCTTATTCGGTCAAATTAATTGACCGAATAAAATGCAAAAAAAAGTCTGCAGTATATTTTAAGATTAAATATTGATGAAAAAAAATATATATCATACTTCGATCAAAGTTGCTAACCAAAAAAAAGAGTTTGAACCAATTTGACATAGGAGAGATCACGGGTCTGATCTGCATTCTATTTCGGTCATGTCGCATGATCGAAATGGTGCTGCAAACAATTTCTTCCATGTGCAGTCCAGTTTCGATGGGCAGAGATCGACTCTACTTTCATAACCATTCTTCATCAATCAATTATTCATCATCATCATCAAACAACAAATCCCACAAAAAAATAAAAAATCTTTTTGATTTTTTCACAAAACTAAAAATTTGTTGGGTTCAACCTAACGGTCGCTGGGTTCCAATCGCTAGAACCTGGAACCCAGCAATGCTGGGTTCCATCGCTGCCTTTGAACCGAGTGTCATCATCATTCTTCATCTATCAATTATTCCTCATCGTCATCAAACAACAAATCCCACAAAAAATAGAAAATCTTTTTGATTTTTTCACAAAACAGAAAATTTATTGGGTTTGAACCCAACGGCCGCTGGGTTCCAACCGTTGGAACTTGGAACCCAGGCGTGCTGGGTTCCAGCTGTTGCGTTCCACCACTGCGTTTGAACCCAGCGGTTGGAACCCAAGCATGTTGGGTTCAAGCCACGGTGGTCGTTGGGTTCCACCACTGCGTTTGAGCCCAGCGGTTGGAACCCAGGCATGCTGGATTTGAACCCAACGGTTGTTAGGTTCAAATGCAACGGTGGAACCCAGCGTCTGCTGGGTTTCAAGTTTGTTGGGTTCCAAGTCTGCTAGGTTTGAAAGAAGAAAAAAGGTTGCAGAAGGAAAAGGCAATGGCCAAGAGAAAGAGGGGTTGGAGGATGAAGAAGGGGGCATTTAAATAATTTTAAATTTTTAATGTACAAACCAATTAAAAGGATTATTAAATTATGATTATAGTGATTAATTGATTGATTAATTTATTATAATTATATTTTTTTTATTGATAAGTAAACTATAATTAGTTAAATCAATTAATTGATTATAAAATTATTATTATATTAATTGTTTAATTGATTGGTTAATTATGATATTAATTTATTGATTGATTTGTAAATTATGATTATATTAATTAAATATTGATTGATAAATAATGATTATAAAATTATGATTATATTAATTGTTTAATTGTAGGTTAAATTTTCAATTAAATGTTCTAATATATATTAACAAATAGTTTAATTAGTAGAATTTTTAATTATAATGTATTAAATTAAAAAAATTAGAAGTAGAGAAAGTAAAAAATAGGAAATCTAAAAGGTTAGAAATACAACAATATGCAGATTAATTCACTGAGGCATCACATTTTGCAGGAGCAGCATCAACATATTTCGGTTAGTCATTTTGACCTAAATATAATTGAATTCATTATGATTACTAAATTCAGTCAGCATATTTGACTGAATAATTGGTTAAAATAAAATTAAAAAAAAGAAAAAAAGAAAAAAGGCGAATTTTAATTTGGTCACCAATTATGACCGAAATAGAGGCCAATTATTTCAGTCATTTACCTTGACCAAAATAAAGGCCTTGAATTGCCGTCGGTTTTGTGAAACTTTTTTGAATTTTTTGCTACAACTAATTCAGTCATAATTACTGACCGAATTAATTTTCTAGCTCTTGCTTCCCCCCCAAATTTTGAAAGCAAAAGTGTTTAAATTTTCTGCCTCTTTATTTTGATCAATGATACTAATCAAAATAATATTCAGACTATATATACATCAACCCAAACTATTCTAATCACTTTTCCAACTTCTGCAACCTCTCTTTCATTTCTTTTTGCCTTCTCCAACTTCAAGCCTTTTCTTTACCCCTTATTTTTTTTAACTTTCAATAATTCTTTCCAAATTATCATTAATTACTTCCTCATCTTCATCTTTCTTTTTTACTTTTGTTGTTCATCACAACTTTTATTTCTCTTTAAGTTTTATACATATCTTCACATATCAAAACTAATGTTAATTCCTTCTTTACCACCTGTTTTATTTTCATTTTTTCAATTGTTTTATTATGTAAAATTATCTTTATTTTTTATATTTATTATATTGTTGGTTGTTTTAATTGTATACTAATACTTTAATTTTTCATTTTGAAGGTCTTTTAAGTTGGTGAACAATATGGAACAATATTTTGGAGGTAATTTTTCATTTTCATTTAATATTTTTCCTTAAATCTTTATTTTTTTATATATTTAGTTAATTTATTTGCATACTTTAATTTATATGCTATTGTCAATTTGACTTACTTTTATAATTATGTTGGATTCCTTTTACAAATGTTAAATTTTTTGAGTTTTTTTCATTTTTTTGTATATATCTATATTTTTAATTGTAATTATTAGTATAGAAGCATAATAATAATTAAAAACTATATAAAAAAGATCACTAAATTAATTAAATAATAATTGTATATAATTGATGATGCTAAAATTGAATTTTTTTAATACCAAAATTTATTAAATAAGGAGACTCGCCTAATATTGAGAGTTATTCTTTTATCCAACTATCTTTATGAACTACAAAGCAGAAAACTTAAAAATACTCATAGTCTTAATAATCACTCTTCAACTCCATTTTAAAAATATGGTGTTCTAGTAACACTTTTTAAAGCTTACCTTAAAATGTCGTAGTTTTTAGGGAGAAAATAAAGATTTTTTTCTTGAAACAAATGCAGTTTTGGGATTGACAACTGTAAATCTTTGTATTTAGTATTGACAAACACTTCTTACCAATATTGGATGGCTGAGTTTTTGCAAAGCAGGGCATTAACATTGATGTATTTTGGCGGGCATAGTTCAATCCTCTCCCAACTTGCTCCAATTGTTTTGTTTGGTGTCGTTTCGGATGACGAACGATGATATTTTTTAACGAGTGCTAATCCTTTTTTTTTAATGGATTTCTAACGTTCTTTTGCAACTTACCTGAACCTGGTATGCCATCATACATATGAAATATGATTGCTTGTCTCTATTACCTTGGTATGTGGTAAGAACAACTTTGTCTGTATGAGCTTGATTTTATCTTTGTTATTTGGTAGTTGAGATGCGGATGTTCTGCGACTACATATATAAGCAGATGTTCTGCTACTCAAATTTTTACTACTACTCCTACCCTCATGTCACAGAGGTCAGTTGGTGGTTTCATCAAACCAATATTTCTTGCAAGATAGTAACATGAAAGGACAAGTAGCAACATTGTTTGATCGGCTGGAATGAGATTTCCTCCCTTTCAAGCCTCTGCAAACAACATTTCTTTTATTGGTAAAGTCATACAAATTTGATTTTCAAATTCAATAGATTCTGGATTTTTCTCTTTATCGTTCAAGCAAGTAAAATGAAAAAGAGCGAGATTGTTTGGAATGTCCTGTATATCAAGCAAAAGCGAGTTTACTCCCACTTCAATCCTTTGCTACCCGAACAATTATTTTCCCCACATTTTTACCTTGAAATAGGCTAATAAAAGCTGAAGGGATGTTCTCTACACCGTCATAAATGTCTTCTAGTGACTGAATTTTCCCCGCACGAAGGTGATCAGAAGTTCTGGACACGAACTCAGGAAATAAATTCAGGTAATCGCCGGCTAAAAACCCCTGAATGGTGATTCTCTTGTATACAACATCCACCATATTTGGTGTAGCTTGTATCTTTTCATCTGTGTACTGCGAGATCACCCCGCAAACCGCAACCCTTCCAAAGATGTTCATCCTGTCAACTGCTGCTTCTTGCATCTCCCCTCCAACATTGTCAAAGTATATGTCAATTCCATCAGGGAAATACCTAATTAGATCAAACTGAATGTCAGCAAACTTTTTGTATTATGATATATAGGTTGTTTAGATTAACTTTTTCAAAATAGTTGAAAGTTGATAATTAATATCTAAAAATTGATAAATATTAATATTTATAATTCAATATATGTAATCCATTTAATTAAAATCAATAGCTGATAACTGCTTTTAGAATGTCAATACAAACTCCCTTATAAAGTGCTTCTTACCTTTCAAGTGTTGATTTAAGATCAGTTTCTTCCTTGTAGTTGAAGGCATCATCAAAACCGAGCTTTTCTTTAAGCAGTACTACCTACAATATTGATGAAGTTGATTTTTTAATTAAATCTTTCTAAGTCAAGATTTTCACCAAGAATTAAACTTCAAATGCCATGTAGAATTATCATAATCATAGTGACCTTCTCTTTGGTTCCGGCACAGCCAACTACATAGCAACCAAACAATTTTGCATACTGCCCAACCATATTTCCGACTGCACCAGATGCAGCAGATACAAACACTTTCTCCCCCTTCTTGGGCTTGCATACTTTGAAAAATCCGGCATAGGCTGTCAGTCCAGCGATCCCTGGGAATAACAACAATTCAACTTCAGTTGCAGAATATCATTTTTATAGTTTTGATGCTAAAATGAATGAGTATGAAGAAAAATTACCTAGAGTTCCCACATGGTTAGACAAAGGAAATCCCAATGGATCCAATTTGCTTAACATGCCTCCTGGTTTTATCACACAGTATTCTCCCCAACTAAGAAACCCCACAACCAAGTCATCCTTTTGAAAATCAGGATTCCCAGAAGCCACAACTTTCCCCAAACCATAAGCCTCAATAGCCTGTCATAAACCACCAAAAAGAAAAATGAATTCAAGGCTTCATAAAATAACGAAGAAACATTATTGATATCATGACATACTTCCCCAGGATGGATTGCGTTTGCGTAGCCAAAACTGGTGGTCGTCTGCGTGGAACTGTAAGACTTCATGCGATTGATCTGGTAAGGATCAACTGACATGTAGAGATTTTTCACAATAACGTCTTTGGATCCAGGCTGCAGGGATAGAACAAAATCTGCAGCCTTGAGCTCGAAATCAGAATGTTGAGGTACACCATCTATGTTATTCTTTATGGTGATATACCTGTTTGTGACTTCCATCCTCAAGACTGCAAACCTTCTTCTTACTCCATACAAAGTCCAAGGTCTGTGATTCAAGCTTTAGTAAGAAGTACTAAATATACGTTGACAACCTGTTAAAATTTCAAAATTATGAAAATAATGAAAAATTAAGTGGGAAAAATGTAAAAAGGAGTCATACAAATGATAAGGTGAGGCAAGTCACCTGAAATCAGGGTTTGGGACTTTGGTTAGGAGCAAGGGCGGAGCCAGGAATTTTAGTTAAGGAAGGTCGATTTTTCAAATCTTAAAATAATGCATTGTAATTTTAAAAACTTACTTTCATGTCATATATTAAAATAATATTTGATGGTTTTTATGTCATAAAATCTATTTATAATATTGTTTATACTAAATGACTGAACTATTTCCTTTTCAATATAAACAATTAAAAGGTTTGAGAGAGATTCATCCTCCATTTTACTATGAAATCTTGTTTTCACAATTTTTATAATAAAAGATACTTTTTCTGTCATTGTTATAGAAACTGAAAAAGTAAATATCAAAGTAATTAATTTGTAAATGAAACTATAAATATATGATTTTTTTGTTTTTACAAGCTATTAACATAGTTTAGAAATACGGCAACATCTTATCTCTTCACCCTATGACACAGTTCAGAAATATGATAATATCCTATCTCTTTACCCTATCACTTTCTACAAGTAAACACATTTTTTTTCTCTTTTTACAAGTTAATTACACTTTATACAAATTTATTTTCCTTTTATACTAATTTATGTTTCTATTACTTTTCTCTGTATGACTATATCCAAGGTTTTTCTTTTTATTGGATTCATATATGTTCCTTTTATGGATTTGTATTTTCTTCTTCTTTTTTTTTTTTACTCTGATCTGATTCTATTTTATATAACTTTAATATTACCATAATATTCAATTTTATTTGTAATCTCAACAATTCAAAATCTTAAAAGGAAATTATACAATTTTTTATGATAATAAAAAATCAATAAGTTTCATTACTTAAATATTACTTTTTCCATATTAGAATAATAGATTTTTTTGTTTTATCTTCAAATGAAAGATTTGAAAATAATTTTTATCTTTACTTATTTTATACTTAAAAAATAATTAAGAATAAATATCTACTTTCATAAGAAAATAAATAATTAAAGTTAAAAATAATTATAGGGTTAAAGTAAAAAAAAACTATTTATTTTCTTCAAAAAAAAAAAAACAATGACTATTATTCTAGGATAAATTATAAATAAAAAATATCAATTATTTTAGGATAGAGAGAGTATATTAATTTTTTTGTTAAAATATATCTATTAATAAGTATAAAATAAAATTTTAAATAAGATAAAAAAACTTACAAAATTTTAAAGTTGAAATCCAATATAATAATATATGATTCATATAAAAAGTGATAATATTGTTTTTAGTTTTTACTAAAAAGTTAGTGATCCCTTTGATAGTTTTTTAATTTGTCTTCAAACTTTCAATAAGGAGAGTAGTGTTGCAGTAGTGGAGTGTTTTTTTTTTATTTTTTTTTTAAGTTAATTAGTTGAAGGGAATTAACGCCGAGACAATGGGATTGAAAACTAAAGAAATGATATAAAAGACACAAAAATTGATTTTTCATCTTTTTCTACAAAATTAAGTTGTATGCTTTAAGATAGGTAGGTTTTAAATAATAATAAATAGTTAAATTATTGAAATGAATAATTAATTATATACATTATATTTAAACTCTTAAAATAATTTATTATTATTGAATTTTT
>BPVZ01000025.1:534723-565023 GCA_020521535.1 Rubroshorea leprosula | reverse complement strand
GGATGGGTTATTTAAAAAATAATAAATTATTAAATTATTAAAATAAATAATGAATTATATGAATTATATTTGAATTCTAAACTCTTAAAATAATTTATTATTATTGAATTTTTTTTATTTTATGTATTTTAATAATTAAAAATATAATATTTAAAATTTTAATAATAATAATTAATAAATTAATTATATATATAAAAAAATTTTCAAATCCCAGGGGGCCACCGCCCTCTGGTCCCCAAGTGACTCCGCCACTGGTTAAGACTAAGAGTGAGGAAAGGCATACAAACCGAATCTTCTGCCCTTCTGCCCCGAATATTCTGCTCTCTACTGTTGCTATTTCTGCATAAATCACCGGGAGCACAAGCTGGAAATTTCTGAAAATTTTGTCCCTTTTGTGCGGCTGTTACAGAGAAGAAATACAAGAGGTTTTCTGTGGTTTTGAGAAGAGAGAGTGGCTGTTTGGTGGTGATCGGTGAAGATGATGAGATCAGAGGTGATCAGCAACAATGGCGGTGAGATCCAGGTCAAGAGGCCGGAGAGAGGTGGACGGTTGGAGAAAAGAAGACTCTTAGGCTTTTCTTTCGTGGCTGCCCACCTTTTTTTATCCGATTCTCTCCTTGTTTTTATGTGGCAATGTGGCAAGGGCTTTCTTTAAAAATGGAGGGGGCTTGGGCCAATTTGTACATGGACCGGATTATTGTATGATTTTGAATTGGGAATTGATGTAATTAGGTCCAAATAGAAAAATGTTTTCTCTTTTTCTTACATTTGATTTTCTCTAAAAATTTTTCATATATATTTGATTTTTTCATATATATTTGATTTTGTCATTTTTCTTCAAAATTTTAACTTAAATATCATTCATTTTCACTATCGAGTCAGAAATATAAAAAATAAGATTGATTAAAATAATTTTAAGGTAAAATTTAATTTATTTATTATGTAATTAAAAAAATATTTATTTTTAAATTTTTTTTTTTTTGAGTTATGACAATATATAGGACAAATATAAGCCAAGATAATTGAATCTTGCACGGCTGAGTTGAGCAGGGCCTTCTCCAGTGGAGTTTTTGGTAGTTGGCACAGGAAAACAAAACTGAGGAGAGTGGAATCAAGAGAACTAAGAGGAGGAGAATAAGTTTCTCAGGAACTAACACGACAAGTACTACACAACTACTCAATTGTCCCAGAATAACAGTCTTATATTAAACCAAATTTGGTTTTAAATTAACTGTGTCTTTTTCATTTTCTAAGGCTTTCTTTTATGTTTTTCCCTGCCTTCTCCAGTGGAGTTTTTGGTAATTGGCACAAGAAAACAAAACTGAGGAGAGTGGAATCAAGAGAACTAAGAGGAGGAGAATAAGTGTCTCAGGAACTAACACGACAAGTACTATACACAACTACTCAATTGTCCCACAATAACTGTTTTATATTAAACCAAATTTGGTTTTAAATTAACTGTGTCTTTTTCATTTTCTAAGGCTTTCTTTTATGTTTTTCCCTGCCTTCTCCAGTGGAGTTTTTGGTAATTGGCACAAGAAAACAAAACTGAGGAGAGTGGAATCAAGAGAACTAAGAGGAGGAGAATAAGTGTCTCAGGAACTAACACGACAAGTACTACACAACTACTCAATTGTCCCACAATAACAGTCTTATATTAAACCAAATTTGGTTTTAAATTAACTGTCTCTTTTTTATTTTCTAAGGCTTTCTTTTATGTTTTTAAAGTGTATTAATTTTGTTTCTTCATTTTATCTCTATGGTTAAAGTTCACTTTTTATAGTCTTAACAATAAAGAAAAGTATTGTGCAGTACAAATTGTATTGTATACATAATATTAATTGTTGAATATAGATTGGGCCCTTTGATATTAATCATCTCTACTATCCAGTAGTTTTTATTTTATAGTCTGACGCAGTTTAGACTGTAAAAATAGGGTTCCCTAGCAACAATTAAAGGTGGAATTGGAAAAAATATAAATTAATCACAAAATAATTCAAATTTTAAATCTATATGCATGAAAAAATACTCAATATTAATTTTGAATTTTGAGTTTGAGTCACATCTTATATGACATAGAAGTAAAGTGAGTTATAAAATAGAAGATGATTATTTTTATTATGTAACTCAAAATAATATATATATATATATATATATATATGCATGAAAAATTAGGACAATTATTGTTAGAGGGATGGAATACTTTTTGCCGGCCTGTTTATGTCACCATGCGGCTTTCGGCCGAACCAAGATTCCTTCAAGTATGAATTCATCACAAGCCGAAACAGACCAAAATAGGAAATTGTTTTGCTTTGCATTGATATCCACTAATTTTACCAAATTCCTATTGAAATTGTTAATATGTGAACACAATAATTGATAATCAAGTAAATATTTTATACATTAAAATATTCTCTTTGAAAATATCTATATATGGGTTATTGTACATACAATATTATTCAAAAAGTAATAATTCTTTCTTCAAATATTTCTTCTTATTTTTTATTTCTAACATAGTATTAGAGTTAGAAGCTCCTAGGTCTTCTCTTTTATTATCATTGTTTTGTTTTTGAGTTGGATTTTCAAATCTATTCTGAATCTGAAACTTTGTTGTTGGATTTCTTCTCTTGCAAATTAGATTTTTTATTGTCAACTCTCAAGCCCTTTTAAGGTATTTTGTTGAATTATTATTTCGATCTTGGCATCTATTTCTTCATACTTTTACAGATTTTTTTAGTATTGTGAATTCTATTGATTTTATGGCAAGTTTTGAAAAAACTATGATTCATCCTGTTACTCCTATGATCGCCAAAAAAGTGATAGATCAACCTACTATCAACCTTGAATCTCTAAAATTAGTGATATTAAATCTTTTTAATGCTTTTACTACCTTGTCTATTACTCTAGGTACTAAACCTTAGTATTTTGATTCTAGTTGTTGTAATCACATGTCTTCAACTACAGTTCATTTATCTTTAAGGTTACCAAATAATTCATTTCTTGACATTTATTCTGTTGATAGCTCCCCTATGAATGTTAGTCATATTGACAATATTTTTACAAATTCATTGGCTTTACCAAATGCTCTCTTGGTTCTAAAACTTAATTATAATGTTTTATCTATTGGTCAATTATGTGATCTTGGTCTTGAAGTAACATTTTTTTGTCATGGTTCTTGTGTGCAAGACCCACAGACAGAACAACTTTTTGGAGTTTGGTCACAAGGTGGGGCATATGTTTGAGCTCAACCATTTGCATATTCCTCATCATAAAATGGATACACCATCATTTCCAAATGATCGATTCATTCAAACCCTGCTTTGTGCTATTAAATTAGAGTTTTTGCAAATTCCATATCAACAAATCTTCCAAGCTTGTGCTGCTACTAATATTTCTCCTCTTCGTTTGTGGCATTCACGGCTCGAACACACTTTAGTTGATAAACTTTATCCTCTTATCTCTTATGGTTTATTAGGATTTATTTTGAATGAATCCTTGCATTGTGTGTCATATCAATATGAAAAACAACTAGCTTTAGCTTTTTTGAGTAGTCATTCTCTTTTTTGCTGTTTCTTTTGATCTTGTGCATTCTGATGTTTAGTATCATCTTTGACATCCACCATGGGGGGTTCTAAATACTTTGTGTTATTTATTGATTATCATTGTTGAGCTGAATTTATATATATTAATATGAAATCTTTGCCTTAATATTATTGATATTTGGATAAGTTTTATGAGATTTTACTTGATTTTAAATAATTTTCATTCTTTTTGTAGGAAATGACTTAATTAGAAGAAATCATAATTTTTAGGAGTAAATTGCAGAGATAAAAAATATGAGGATTAACTTGCACAGCATCCAAAAGCTAGAGACCAGAACCATCATTTTACCACTAACAGAAATTGTTTAGAAGGCCAATAACCTGACATGGAGTTTTTATTCGGCGCTTGACTAAAGATGTTGGCACGTTATTAAGGGTGTTTACGCAATTTTAGCAAGTCTGTGGCTGTGCCCATTATTTTAGTGTGGGTCTCACTTCTATTATAGTTTGATTTTCTAAAATCTTATAAATACTTATTTAAGTTTATAATTAAAAGGAGAGCTTTTGGAGGCTAGTGATAGTCTTCTTTTGTGCACTCTTAGAGGCTACGATAAATGATTCATCAACAATAAAAAATAAAATATTTCAATTTTTTCAAATCGAGTTTTTTTTTTCTTAGATTATTTTTATTTATTGTTTGATATTTTTATATTCATAACTATGATTTCAAATTTCATTACTTTTATTAAGAACTAATTTAGTCTATTAAGGTTACGATGTATCATAATCAATTTAGTATAGTTTTTGTGATTTTTATACTTTCAATTAAAAGTATTTGTATAATGAGTTTATGTTATTGAATTTAATGTGTTGAAAGCCTGATCACCTTTCAATTGAGTGGTTTATGTATGAACTTGAGAAAGAATTACATAAATTAGATTAATAAGAATATAAACCATATGTTAGATTATAAGACCAAAAGATAATTATTGTCACATGTGATAGTGGAGGAAGAGAAGAGAGTTAAGAGCTCTCCTTCTTAAGTTAGAGGTTTCTATAAAATTTAATGATCACCAATTTGTTTAAAATTATATAGAGATGTGATTAATTTGACAACAAGTGAAAAATTAACTTGACTTGAGAAAGTTAGTTAATTAATTTAGGGAATTCCACTATTACATACAATAACACTCAACAAACTGGTCTTGGAAGCATATTAATCTAGAATTTATATTGATTGATTATTGTGAAGTCAATGCCTTAGTACCTCATATATTGGTTAGCTTCATTTTCAATGTTATTTTTTTATTATTTTTAATTAAAATTTCTTCATTTTCGATTGTTCAAATAAATTTAGATTAATTATTTATATACTTAATTAATCACAATCCTTGTGGGTTCCACACTCTACTTATTATTATATTTCTTAAAGCAACTAGTACACTTGTTAGAGTGATTTTAGTACATCAAGTTTTTAGCATCATTGCCAGAGATTGTTGAATTTAATTAATATCAAAACTTATTAATTCTAGATTTAATTTGAACGTTTTCTTTTCTTTTATTTCTTTACTTTGATTTTTTTTTCTTTCTTTTGTTTTTGTTTTTGTAGGTCTAATAATGGATCAAGTTGTCATAGACACTAATATGAATTATCAATGTCTTGCTCCAGAGTTAATGGCACAAGTTGAAGCAATAATTATCAATTGGGAAGTAGAACTTGATGATGATGGACTGAAACGATTTCAAGCAGTAATTAAAAAGTTCAAATTAAAGAAGGCTATAATACAACAACTTAATATTACTTGTCAATGGTGTGAATTAGAGCATTATAATTCTGATTGCTATTTTAAATCATCTAACAAACATGCTAATTTTTCTTGTGATTTTTATAGCCAGCAATGTAATTCTTATTCCAACACATGCAATTTTGATTGAATAAATTATCCAAACTTCTCATGGAATAATGGAGATACATTAAAGCCACAATCAAGGTTTCAAGCTCAAGACAAGGAGACATGTTTGGATAGAAATTTCGAAGTTCAATCAAGTTATTTGCTCAACTTAGTTGCTAAAAAAAAAAAAAAAAATACAAGATGAGTTATCTAGTGCAACAATGAAAAATCAAGAAGAAGAGGTAAGCACTTTACCCTTGGAGATTGAAGGACAACTTGGAGAAGTAGAAAGTATACCTACAGAAACTAAACAAGAGGATGTCCCTAAGGAAGAAGAGGAAAAAGCTCAAGTGTCATCAAAAGTACTCAATGAAGAGTCTCCATTAACCAAATCTAATTTCAATGATTATTTTGTTATTAACATGGTTAATGAGATTTTGCAAGAAAACACTTTTAAAGATCCATTTGAGATTTATCTTATTCAAACAAAGGACCCAATCAAAGGATACTTAAATTGCTTGAACACATCCTCATCTTACTTGGAATCAAAGGGGGTAACCCTAGAAGAATTGGGAAGGCATATCTCTTGACCTAAACCAAAACCACCACAGAATAGTCATTGAAGAAAATCTTATGGTGGATTCAACTTAAGGGCGAGAAACCCAAGATTTAAGAAAACGAGAGGACATGCCTTGTGACTTGATCGAAACCACCTTAAAGTGGTAGAAAGTCTAACTAATGACTATAAATTAAGCGCTTCTTGAAAGGCAACCCAAGCATAGAATTTTCTTTTTCTTTCTTTTTCTTTTATTTTAATAGTTTAGATTTTGTTAAAAAAAAATTTTCACTTTATGGCTTAGGTTAATGCATAAATTGTTGTTCTCTAATTTTAGTCAAGTCATTGAACAAAGTTTGGGGACACGATTATAGAAATTCATAGGCTTGAAGTCTCCAATTGAAAAGAACTCAAATTTTCAAGTGCAAGACCTGGGAAGTTTCTCCCTTCTTTAACTTTTATTTTACATTGAGAATAATGTTTAATTTAAGTTTAGGGGAGAGAATAACTTTCAAGTGTCCATTCTTACATTAGTTTGCATTCATATTTGCATGACATACATATTTTTTTCAATAAAAAATAAATAAAAAGAAAATAAAACCTAACTCACTGTCATTGGAATCATGATTGCATTTAGCATATGCAACAAGCCTTTAAAGCCTTAAAGCCTTAGGTCACCCTAGTGGACAAGTTGTGTCTCGTGAGGGTTTTCAACAAATCTACCCACAAAATCCCAATGCAAGAATGCAACGATATGATATGCATGCAAACAAAATTTAGGAATTAAAGTTCAATTAGATACAAAATCTCAAATATTCAAGAGTTTTCATACACTCACTTAAAGTCAAATACTCCATCCTAGTCTTCACACCACTTCTCGAAAGATTTAGCTAATGAACACTTTGTGTATGTGAAAATTCATAGTAAGAAATCTGAAATTTAGACCTTCACACTTTAGCACTTACTATTTTTTTTTTTTCTCTTTTTTATTTGTGTAGCATTCCCTTAAGTATTCTAAGTTACCCATGTAACGAGCTTTTTGCCAATGGCTCACAAACCAGTTGGCTTTAGGGCATTAGGTGGAAAGACACCCCTAAGAACATACTTACTCAAGTAGCAAAGGCCATGAAACATTTGACTTCTCTTTTTTTTTTTTTTTTTAAGCCATACAACACATTTTTCCCAAAGCTATCACTTGTCTTTTAATACGAATACTAACATCTGTGATGAAAGCACCCAGTTACTTAACAAGTCATAAAAATTTATTTGAACAGGCATATGGAACTTAATCCTGATTGGGCTAATATTTGTTAAATATTTAGACTTAGGAGTAAACCCAACCTTTATGAGCTAAGTACCATTGGAGCATGTAAAATATTCTAGGCATTGACTAGACTAATAGAACAATTGCACCAACACAGGGGTCCCTTTCTAGCAAAATATATAGTTTCTAAAGCACCGTGAAACATTCTTAATTAACTATTACATGTCCTTGTTTTGATTTAATGACTTCAAAGCACACCCACTTGGATGAGAAATCTTCTTTGTCATGGATCTGTGACTTTAGACCTTAATTCCTAGAATGGATAATCTTTATGTACCATGTTATTGAGGCATTACCAATGCATTAAAACTCTATTAACAACTAGAATAATGAAATTACCAGTGGCATTTCATTTGACCGGATGGTTCAATTTTTGTTTCTGAATTGTTAGTTAGCTATTGATATCTAAAGACTTTAACCACATTAACCGCTTTCCTTGGTATATATGGAGAAATATCCAATATACCAATCTATTTTTAGTGAATCATAAATATATTTGAAAGTTGGACTCTATGCATTTCTTCCTTGTGTTAGTTGTTAAGTTGTTAGCTGACCATGATTTCACTTAGGTTGGAGGTGTTCACAACTTAACATGCTCCATTGTTTGAACCTAAAAAGCATTCCTTTTGCAGATTGTAATGCTGATCCTCATTCTCATATTTGCCAGTGTCCGCAGTGGCTTGGCTAGTCTTCGAGAAACAGGTGAAAAACTAGTTGGAAAACGTGCATATCGTGTTTTGTTTGCTGCTGTGTCCCTTCCATTGTCTCTTAGCACTATTGTAAGTACCCAATGTTGTTTATAAGGGCATTAATCCTTTTAACATAAGCTCCATTTATTCTTTTTAAACTTTATTTTACAGTTTTTTCCTTTGAAAAATATGTTGTGGGCTTTCATCACAACTAGCTGATTTTGCTAGTGCTTGCAATCCAGCTGTACTTCATCAACCACAGATATGATGGGCTGCAGTTATGGCAGCTTCAGAACACTCCTGGAGTTCATCAATTTGTGTGGCTTGCAAATTTTATTCCCTTCCTTTTCCTGTATCCTTCCACATTTAATCTATTAAAGGTAGCAGCTGTTGACAAGCTTAAACTGCATCTTTGGGAAACTGGGATCATCAGAATTACCAGGCATCCACAGGTTATTACCCCTATAATCTTGATTTCGATGTCCATTTCCATTTGTGGGTAGTCATTTGGCAAGCAATAAGTGGTTACAAGAAACTTGGGTAGTGGTATTTGGTTATAAGGAGTTGCATTAAGCCATTGCTGTTGCTTTCTGTTCAAACAAAAACATCTTATTTAGTTCTTTTGTTGTTCTTTCAGATGGTTGGACAGGTGATCTGGTGCTTGGCAGATACACTCTGGATTGGGAACACTATGGCTGTGTCAGCCTCAATTGGTTTGATCGGACATCATCTATTTGGTGTGTGGAATAGTGATAGGAGACTAGCTAAGCAACATGCGGAGGCATTTGAAGAATTAAAGAGGCGAACAAGTGTCATTCCGTTTGCAGCTATTCTTGATGGTCGTAAAATTTTGCCCAAAGATCATTACAAGGAATTTATTCGATTGCCCTACTTGACCATCACTGCATTGACCCTTGGTGCATATTTCATGCATCCACTTAGGCAGGCTGGTAGTTTTGAGCTTCATTGGTAGTGGAAGATCTGTGATGGCTTTGTTAAGATTTCAAGATTGTATATACCACGCCCTTATAGAATGCATGCCTTAAAAATGTAAGATGAGATACATCCATTTTAGCTAATGGAGATTCATATGGGTGCATCTAATCAATCATGTAGCCTAATGAATGTACAATGATGGAGATTTGGTTTGTACACGCCTTCGGGAGGAAAAAAATTTCTAATCGATTTAATGCTAAACTCTCTCCCAGAACTGATGGTGAGAAGATTAATAATAATGCCAACCTGATCAAGATGAATAATAATACCTACATTTAGAGTTGCTGACTTATCTCTCTTTGATGATGCTGGATTATAATTATAATAGTAGGTTTTTTAGTTCTTTAACATCATAAAAATAAACAAATATTCTTAATATTTATTTTATGTAATATTTTATATATTTTTAAAATAAGAAAAGACATAAAAAGTAAAAATTAAAATATTGAGAAGCATTTTCAAATAAAATCAAAGAAAATGAGGGTAGACCTTCAATATCTTAAGGACAAGTTTCCTTCAATTAGTGGTGAATGTTAAATGTACACCTATAACATAAGTAGATGAAAAATATCAATAAAAATACTGTAATTATAATATTATATAACATTATAAATTCATAACATAATCACCTATGCCACCATTAATTGTTGTGAACCTGTCTTTCTTATATACCAGCCTTTTCTAATCAGCTTCTTCCTCGTTTTGTCTGCAATAGTGGCCCAGCATTTTCTAGTTCATTCACATTTTTTTACTTATGAATATCTTACAAAGCAAAATTATGAATACATCTATTAGCCTGCCATTTTCGATCAACACATTTTGCTTTGGGAATTTGGACAGCAGGTAGGAAGCAGCTAGCTTCACTATATCATATTTGATCATACATACGACACCAATCTGATCTCGTCTCTAGGATTTCACTCTCTCACCATTATTTTTGGAATTGGTTTCCATTTTTGACTGAGTGGATAACTTCGCAATCAAACTTCATTAATATTTTTACCTGTGGCTTTGACACTGATAAACATGGTACCACGAGAGCGTCTGTCACCCTTTTCTAATAAGTTTACAAACAAAAACATAAAATCAACCCTGTTGATGATGAAAACGGAAATTAAGAAACATCCAAAAACCTATTTCTTAATATACAAACCACAAATAGAAACAGTCCATATTAAGCAAAAACTTAGCTAGTTCAGAATCCTATCACATCTACTCTGCACAAGACCCATTGACAATATTCCCAGCCTTTGGATCAGCCTTAGGCTTTCTTGGCCTGTATCACACTGCACAAACAAGATATATCGCAAAATTGATGATCCCCAATATAGCTAGAAGTCCATAGAAACAGTAAAGCCTTCCATGGTTTATGTTGTCCACCAGCCACCCTTGGCCGTCCCTGCCTTCAGTCACCTTCTTCACCACCACTACCAAGAAACTGCTGACAAAGAAACCCAAGGACAGAGTGGTGAGGAAGAGGCCAGTGCTCATGGTTTTCACTCCTTTGGGAGACTGAGTGATGAAGAAATCAAGCTGGGCTGTGTATGTGAATGCCTCACCAGACCCAACCAAGAAGTGATGTGGAATCAGCCAGAAAACAGATATGGGTAAGGTTGGTGTGGAGGACGTTCTTGCTACTGATGACCTTTTCCCCTCTGTCAGTGCTGCTGCTGCCATTCCCAAAACTGATAGGACTAAGCCTATGGCCATCTTTTGTAGATTGGTGAAACCTATTCCAAAGTTTGAGTGTCATAATTCAGTTCTGGTATTTGGAGTCCATAATGCTATATGTAAATAAATGTATGCATACCAATTTATGCTTGGCCCTAAATAAAAAGAATTAAACACAAAACATCATGTTATACTGCACAAAATACTGTATGTGTAGCATTTTCGATTTGGAGTAGAACTAATGCAAGACATGCAAATATTATGATGTTTATACCTGGTTTTCCTTTCCATTTCTTCCAAAGGGGCGTAATGAGCTGGTTATAGACAGCCAGAGTGATCATTATTGCTGCCACGAAGAAGACGGTGAGAGCCAGTGGGAATTTGGAAATTCCCAATTGATCTTTCCATGGTGGAGGCTTGCTCAACTGAGAAAGTTCTCATATGTTCATAGGTTGTCCAAAATATGAACGTGGTGGCCCATGTTGGCAGCAATCCAATCATCATTTTCACTTCCTCTACTCTGGTAGCCGAACATAGTTTCTAAGGGTTGGGAGTGGAACCAGCAGCTCCATTAAAATCTCCTTCAGCAACAAGGGCTACCTTGTCCAAAAATCTTTAAATAAAAAAATGTTAATTTGGGACTCAATATTAAACAATGGATAAGATAATAATAATTATTAATTATTGAATATTAATTATCAACTATCAACTATTTCTAACAGTAAAACGGACAGGGCCTAAATATGTAAGAAGCTCACCAGAGTTGATCTGTGTGTTGAATTCTTGAAACTTCATTACAATCCTCATACAATAGGTCAGCATTAAAAGGGAGGTCTATCTTCCTCTTCCTTATAGCAGTGACAACAACCTGGAAAATATGAACAATGGGGCTTCCCACACTTTTCTTGTATCTTTCTCTTTTGCTTCTGGAAAAAGATATCAATATGGCCAAAACCATGGAGACAGAGCAAATCCCATATGCCCAGCTTCGACCTACTTCATCTAAAACATGAACTTTATGTTTTACACCCCACTCTAAAACATGAATTTTAAATGAGAAAGCATAGCCCCATATTAAGAGACTCACCTTGTTCAATCATTTAAATTGTACAATTTAGACATAACACTTTTTCCACAATATAACAATTTCAAACATAATATAATTCAATTATAATTACTAACTTAAAAAATAAAATAAAATAAAATAAAAATTAAAAAACGAAATACTTAAAAGAGCAACCTCACCTGGGCTATCAGCCCATTGGTTGTGCAGGAGCACCACCACCATAATTCCCCACAAATTGCAAAGCAGAAAAAAAGAGAGAAAAAGAAAAAGAAACCACGTCACATCAACATCCTTAACTAGGATCAGATGATAATTCCATCATAAATCCTCTACAATACAAATTAACCACAAAAGCCAACTGAATCATCAGAAAAACTTAAATGTAACATAAAGACAACTTGAAATGGACTATTTTTAGTATTTTCCCTGTAAACTAGTAGTATGGAATTATGGAGGGACTGTTTACTCTTTAGTCTCTTTTGAGCCCCTATAACAAGATTAGGTCAGGATGGTCACTCCATGATTAAAATGTAAAAACACCCTCCATAAGGCTGAATTTATCAAATTAAAGAAAACAAATTAAACAAGCTCAAGCAAGAGTTTATAAAGCATCATTCAAAACTGAGTTCTAGTAAAATAGGGATTCAAGGATTTTCTTTCTCAGCTTGCAAACTAAACCAACATGACAAAATAACAGTAATAAACATCAAACATTAAGCTTGGCTAGTAGCACAACTTTATCAGTCAAAGCCTAAAGGAGCGGCCACCACAATCCAAGAGGCCTATCACACCGAGTACCAAGTTCCACAAAGCTTTTAGATCATGAGCTTCTCAATGGCATCCTGCATCACAGTATCACACAAAGAAAGAGTCTAAGATATAGAATCGAATTGAAGATAACTGAAAGTTTAAAAAGCATAAAATCCATATAACAAACAAAAGAGAAAGGAAAGTACCTTGAGTTGTTGTATTTGAGATTTCATCTGGCTTCCTTCGTTTGTAGTCACAGAACAAGCAATTACAGGCCTAGTGACACCACATGCTCGGCCAAGTGCTTGCTTTGATGGGACAAATACATAGGGCACATTCTGCAAAAGTTGGAATATGAAGGTCAACTATGTGATTACTTGATTAGTGTAAACCACTTGAAAAAGCCATGGGAAAAAGAAAAATAGAAAATTTAGCTTTTGTATTACTATATTAGGGTAAATTATTACCCATCTTGATTTTTGAAGGATGATCCAATTTCAAGGTATCAAATCTAAGACAGTCCTTAAATTACAAGTGCAGACATCATACTTCCCTAGATCAACTAACACTTAGAACAATAACAAGGACTAACATATATCAAGATCGACAAAGTCACAGACTTCCTTCTAATTTAGACTTATATGATGTGAATACGGGACTAATAAAACTGAACTCAGTGACAGTAAGAGCAGAAAATGGTTAGTAAATGGGTACTACTGCAAAACTGAAGAAAAAGAAAACACAAACGGGAATGGAAGCAGGATCTGAGCATATGAATTATTTACCAAAAATTATGCTGAAACCATAAGCTGGATTAGGCTGATGACATTTAATTTGTAGATCCCTAAATTATAACTATCCTCCCAAAACAATTTTGGCATCACAAGCAACATATGGGAACAAAACTTGTTACACAAAAGGAACAACTATAATCATTAAACAAACTCACGTATTGTAATCACCTTATCCTCCGCAAGCAGAGGGAGATGTAACAAAATCTCAAGAGGCTCCGTATCTGCAGCCATCACAATAAACTCAGAAATCCCCCTGTTTAAGGTCTTGGTTGCTGAAACCCAACAAGCAAAAATAGAAAACCAGTATCAGTAAGCAAGCAGAATTCAAGCATGGAGGCTTTTCCTAATAACAATAATAGACAACCAAATAGTACTCATCCATCGAAAACATATGAACAAGCAAATGGGTACGCTACAAACCTTCATTGGCACCCTTTTTAAGCTGCTTATAGTTGGCAGCCTGTTGAACAAGATCCAGAATCGTCATTGTCAGCTGCGCATCAGCAAGAGGGTACGCCTTCGGGTTCACGGCTTCTTGAGTCTGAAAACAAAACCAACATCAGTACTTAAATCGTTAATACAGAATGCACCGATCAATCAATAATTTACAATAATGGATAAAGAAAGGAGATTAGAAGGAAAAGGAACCATTTTCGTTGATAAGACAGAGGCGGAGGCGGGCGAGCTGCCTAGGGTTTTTCTGCAGATAAGGGAAGGGAGGCCTCCAAATTAGGGTTTAAGTCTTTAAGAGGAGAAAGTCCAGAATATCACGGTATAAGTCCAGCATATCACGGGTATACCACGTCAATGGTATCCCGTACCAATAAAAATACAACACGTCACTTTACATTAACATGTCAGGTTGCTGATTCATCATAGAACGAGATGTAATAGCTAAGGGCTGTTTGCCCGGCTCGTTTCTCTGAATTTCGCATTACCCGGTTACAATTCAACCCGAGTTTCCAAATGCCCGTATGTCAGATACAAAATTACCCGATTTCTTGCCGGATTCTGGTCCGATTTCAGCCCGTACCAGCACCTGAGGGCTGAGACTTTCGCTGCTGGCACTAAACCAAACCAAACGTCCTCTTCTAACGTGGGCTTCCCCAATGTCTTCATGCCAGCACAGCACATCGCGAAGCTTCCACGAAATTCCCTTTAATGGAGCTTCGGTGGCTAATCTGATCTGGGGGAGACGAACAAATTATCTCCCTTTGTCTTCTGATTGGAGAAGAAAAGACGATTTGAAAGTCTTATTAAGTTTCATGACATAAGCCTCTATCAATACCAAGTCAAGAGTAAGGAATTCAGTTTTTTTTTTTTGTAAGATTTTAATTTTTAATTTTATTTTAAAAAATAACTGTAAGAGAGGATTTTTTTTTAATAAATTTGATATAATTTAATTTTAAATTAATTAAAATTTAATATAATTACTAACTATTGAGAGATAATATCCAAACAAAATATTAACATTTCTCGTGCCGTGTTTGATAGAGGCCCCGCAAATTTTAATTTGAGTTTCCGATTATAACCGAAAATGCAAAATTACGATCCGAAGATAGTTGTATTTATTAGTTGATAATTGATATCAAGTTGAAGGTTCTTTTTTGTATTCTCAATAGAGACTTGACAAAATTAGTTCTTACTTTACTGGAAAATTTAACCTAATGGGAGAGTTATGGGCCAAAAGTATTAGCATAAGGCAGATTAAAATTATTTAAATTTGATTGGGTGAAGTTAATCTAAAATAATCTAACAAAAATTGAAAGATTTAAAAAAAAAATTATTTCTCATTTTATAATTTATCATTTAATGTATTAAAAAAATTTCATATTGATTAATTATTTAATTGAAAATTCTAATAAATCAATCTTAAATCTAATAATCTAATAAATAATAATTATTTTAAACTTAAATTTTATTTTTTATTTAAAAATTAAAATTAAAAATATATTTAATTAATATTCTAAATTCGAAAAATAAATTAATAAAGAAAAACAAAAAATATTAAAAATATTATTTTAATTTTTAATTTTAATAAAAATTTGAGTCTATCAAAACCTAATGACTTATAGGTCTATCCTTTTCTCCACAACTTAAATGGCTTAAATCAATAAACTGAGACCTAGGTTTTTCTCAAGGTGAACTAAAATTTTAACAAGTTCAAAGTCATGCTCGAACTGAAACTTGCTTAAACGTGTTTGAACTCAAATTGGGTAGCTCATCAAGTCATAATTTGGTTGGTCAAAATATTTTTCCTCCCTCTTTTTTCTTTTTTCCTTAAATTAAATATATATGAGAAAAGTTATAAATAAAGAAACTAACTTTACACTTTTTCTATTTAAAAATTTTAATTTTATTAGTTTTTATCAATTTTTAATTTTTTCTATTTAATAATATCAATTTTTAATTTTTCTATTTAATGATTAATTAAATGGTGATGTTGACATGATAAATAGATTTTTTAACCAGAATATATATATTTTTATCTTGTTGTACAATGGGAAGTAATTATCTCCTATCCCTTATTCCATCCCACCCCACCCCACTCCACCCCATTCGCATGCCATGTGACTCGAATTCAGGATCTTTTACTTCTAGCGGAAGAAGATAATCACTGAATTATTTTAATTGTTGACTTTAACCAGAATATTAATAGTTGGCATATTAAATAAGAAAATTAAAAATTAATATTTTTATTTAAAAACTGATAAAGTTAGCATTTTTATATAAAAGAAGAATAAAGTTGACATCCTTATTTGTATTTTTTCTCAAACATACACTTTATCTTTTTCTTTTTTCATAAGATAATATAGGTAAAAATATAAATTATCTTTAAATTTTTAAATTAAAAAGAAAAAAAAATTAACTTTTATTCTAGGACAACGTAGTAGTATCATACTATATATTTATAATTGGCTTAATTTAACAAATCGTCTACTAACTTTCATATTTTTCTTCAATTTCATCTGTTATCTTTGGATTCTTCCATTTTTGTTTATTATCTTCCAGATTTATTTCAATTTCGCCTAGTATGTTATCTTTGACGGTCTATTAGAGAACAGTAAGTCCTCTAATTATATTTGTTTTGATCTTTTGTCCTCCAAATTTATCTTTGCGGTAAAAACAGCTTTTATATTTAAAATTATTGTTTCTTGGCTCTGATACCAGATTTTTCTATGGGTTTTCAGAACTTAACTCAGACTACTACTGGCTAATGAATACTTGGTATGTTAAGCTCAGTTAGTGTGGAATTAGTTTTACTAGACTGCTAACAAAGATAATCTTTGCTTTGCCTTTTTTAATCTTTTTAGATATTCATTTAAATTTGCAACTATTTGCTTCAACTTCTTGAGATTTTTAGATAGATGATAATCATCTTCAACATTACTTATTTTTTCTAAAATTTTTACTATTTTATTCCTATAATATTCGCATTGTTGCTTATAAACTATCTTATCTATAATAATTTCTTGAACAAAATCAAGCATCTTAAATTATAATGGTTTAATATAAACTGGATTTTTCTATTCAAAATATAAGAGGTCAGGTACTATTTCCCCATCATTTCTCATCTCAAAAATAATCTAATGTTAAAGAATAATAAAGTTGTTTCTATGCCCACCTTGCTTTCGCATGATAAAATAAATGAGTTAGAATTTTACTTGAAAATCCTTTGGACTAGCCTTCAGTCAAGCAAATGCTTCCTTCGTCCAACCCTTAATGCCAAACTCAGGTTAAAATGTGTATCCGGATAGGACAAGTGACTTCACTGCTACCCTAGTTTCTTTACGATTCTTCTCATTTTATTTTATGATAGAAATAAGGAAGGATAGAAACATAAGAATTATTCTAAAACATAGTTTTATTTTTGAGAAAAGAAAGGGAAGTTCCCTTTCCTTTTGAAGGGTGTTTATAGATGCATAGTAGAAGGCTTTCAGGTAAGGTTTTTGGATATTCAAATGCCAGATACCTGTTACAGCTTATAGGAGGCTTTTTATAGCATTCCTTAGAATCTTTTCCTTTGTCATTGCTGACGATTAAAGTTTACATTATTGTCTGGTGATCCAAACTTACTTCTTGCTTTTACTAAAGTAGATTACATGGAATCTTGTAGATGCTCTTCTTTTTCTTTAGTGATGTAAGCGCTTACGTCTTTTTGCATTGGATTCTTCAAAGGATGATGAGATCCTTTTCACTATCTGAGGGGGTGGTCCTTTCGTCACAGGGGGCTTCAGCTTTTCCTTTTGCAAATTCTTTTTTGTAGCAAAAACCACAATGACTGTCATGCTTTAACAACTTGCATAGTCTATTATGGATTGCTTTACTGGTTGGGACTAGATTTTCAAAAATTTCCTTTCTTTTCTGCTTTATTTTGAGCAGGCTGATGCTTGTCATTAATTTGGCACCAGTGGATACCACCAAGATTTCTTTGGAAAAGCCATATGTCCATGTCTTCCTCATTTCTATCATTCTATCAAAGGTCTAGAGTAAAACCTTGAATCCTAGAGCTCGTCTCTCTTGGATGAGCTCAATCCCACAAATAGACTCTTCAAAGTCTTGAAAAATTTGATCTTCATTCGCTTTTACCTTGATCTTCTTAGACTGGATTCCAATTTGAACTATATGATGACTAGGGAGATATTAATATTTCTCCCATTTTGGAGTTGCAAAGTAAATTTTGACAAATACTACCCCTTGAACTTTGGTGCTAGTTTTGAAGTCTTTTACTCCTTGGCGTATAACTTCTAAAAGTTCTGAAACTTCTTCATTATCCTTTGAGAGATAAATATAGTTTACAAAACTGTAATTGAATAACTCTTTTATTGCTTTTAGGTTTGCACTGTGCATGAAATTAATTCAGGGATAAATCCCTTCATGGATAGGATGGCAATTCTCAATGGACCTCATTGAATGCCATTTTACAAACTCTGCGGTATTCTTGTACATATTTTTCACTCATTGTCATTTTTGACAAGGTGTCTATTATTGCAACTTTCTTTTCTTTTCTTTCTTTCTTGAGTAATTAGGTCGAAAGTTATGGCTTTTGGCATTTTGAATAGCCGGCTTTTCAGCTTGAGATGCTGATATTTCTGAGGGAGAGTATTTGACATAATAATCAAACTTCCTTGAATTTCCTCCAAGTAATCCTACTAAAAGATCACCTTGTTTAAATTTTTCTTTTAGCTCTTGTTGGGAGCTTTTCTTTACCATCTGGCTAGATTCTTTAGAGCTAATTCCGATAGTAGTAATTACTTCGGAACTCATTAATTTTTCTATCAGCTCTTTGACCTCTTCAAGGGCATCTTGCCCTTTATTTAATAACTCAAGGCCTTTAATAATCTTTTCTTGGTCTTCATCCATAAGGTTATGGCTTTCATCAATTATTTCTTGGCCTTCAATCATTTTTTCTTGGCCTTCTCTTATTTGGCTATTGCTCTCAATGAGTATCTCTTGACCTTTGAGAATGAGGTCTTTCCCTTTATTTTGGAGTTTCAGGATTGGATCCATTAGTTCCTTTTCTGATCAAGAAATCTACAAGACAATTATTAGTTCTTTTGACATGTTCAATTTCAAAATCATATTCAGCAAAGAAAGTTTGCCATCTATTTAATCTTTTATATTCTGGTGTTAAAGGTAATTTACTAAAAATAAATCGCTTAACTTGAGTATTGTCAGTTTTGACCTTAAAATGTTTTGGTAATAAGAAGAAACTAAACTTTTTTATGCCATTTTTAATAGCCAATAACTCTTTATGATTTGAATGATATCTAGTTTCTACATCTTTAAATGTACCACTAGCATATTTACAAACTTTTTCTTGAGAATCTTTTAAAGCTGCTCCTAAATAAAAATCTGAGGCATCACATTCTAAAATTAATTCTTCATCTTCTTTAGGCAATTGTAGCCAAGGAAGGTTTTTGCAATATTCTTTTATTCTTTTCACATGATTAGTGTGATAAATTTCCCATTATCGATTTTCCTTTTTCCTAAGCAACTGTTGCAAAGGATGTCTTAATTGAGTTAGGTTTTAAATAAACTGCTCTGCATAATTGAGTATTCCTAGAAACCTTTGAATTTGTTCTTTAGATTCTAATTTATCTGGGAACATCAAAATCTTTTTGCTAATGTGAGGTTGTAATTCTATTCTCGTGGAATCTATTGTTAATCCAAGGAATTCAATTTTGGTTTTTCCTATTTTTGCTTTGTTTTTAGAAAGTAATATTCCATGTTTCTCGTATAAATATGCAAATTTTTTAAGATGACATAAATGTTCTTTCTTATTATCAAAGAAGATTAGTATGTCATCTACATAAACTATGCAAAATTTCTTGATGGAAGAAAATACATTATCCATCATTCTTTGAAATATTTGAGGTGCATTTTTTAATTCAAAAGGCATTACTAACCACTCATAGTGTCCTGTAAGGACACTAAAGGCTGTTAGTGGGATACTGTCAGGAGTTAGCTTAATTTGCCAAATTCTTGATATTTGCAATCAAACTTTGAATACATTTTTTTCCCTCTAATGTTATTAATTAGAGTTTCTTTATGTGGTAAAAAGTAACCATTGAATTTAGTTTTGTTATTAAGTTGTTTATAGTTGACAACCATTCTAGTTTTTTCTCTTTTTAATTCATTATGATTTCTTAACATAAAGGCAAGACTACTATGCAGACTCTTAGAGGCCTGTATAATTTTTTGGTCCATTAACTCTTGAATTTGCTTATCAAATTCTTCTTTATCTTTAGGGCTATACCTCATTGGTTTGACTCTAATGATAGCTTTTGGGTTTATCAATTCAATTGTGACATAGTTTTATCAACTCCCAATAGTTTTGTAGGATCTTCTCCATAGTTACTTCTTAATTCTTCTGAGATAGATTCTAAAGTTATTTTTTCTTTTATTTTTTCGTTATTCCACAATGCTAACACTAGTTTTTTAACCTCTTTTGATCGAGTTTTTGTATTATCTTCACCACGTTGGCTACAAAAATTTAATGGTTCTATTACTCTAGTATAAGCATTATAAATTCTAGAGGTGTAAAGCCAATGTCCACATGGTGTATAAAATTTTACATATGATGCAATTTGAACATACTACTTGATTTGACTTACGAAATGCTTGTTACTTTCATAGACTCGAGGAATTATAACTTTAGTTCCACCAATTACGGCAGTAACTCTTTCTATTATTATTTTATATTGAATAATACTTCCATCTATAGCTACACCTTTCATAGTTTGAGAGGTGTTCCTCTAATAATATTTTGGGAATACATTGGTTTTGGCTAAGCATATCCCTGACCCTGTATCTATAAAAGCATGAAAGAATTTTGTTTTGTTTTCTTCATATTTGATTCCAATGAATATGTATACACTATAGATACTAGTTTTCATAGTATCGAGGTATGACCATTTCTTTTCCACTTAAGGTAATCTTTAAACAATGTTCTTGGATATTATAGGGCTGTACCGATGTTAAGAACGTATTTCCTAGCATTAATTCTATACTTGTAGTCATTTCTGTTTCAACATGAGCTATTATAGTGATTTCATGTTGTATCTTATTCTTATCCTCTATTTTAAGAGGTACTTTAGCATATTCATATACTGTGGTCACTACACCACTAAAGTTATAGTATGTGTATGGCTTAGTGAGTTCAAATCTTGGTAGGTGTGGGATCATATCACTATGGATATGTGTTACTCCTGCTTCTATATCTATTAGGATAGAAATGTTATGCCATTCTTTCCCATCATAACAATCTCCTTTATTTTGAAATGTCTATAAGGGATTTTTAAGGTGTCTAATACCACCTCATGTTTTATACTAATTGTTCTAGTTAAGACCTCTTTATCTTTTTTAGGATAACGTATAACTCTTAAGTCTACACTATTTTTATGGCTTGATTCAGGTTCTGTTTTGACTAATAGTTTTCCTGACTCATATGCCATTAGTCTACTAGGTGTTTCTCTTTCTTTTATTAGGAGTGGTTTTTCACTAATGTCTATTTCCCATTCTTTGGGTAATTCTATTTCAATGATCATTTCTGGTTTTTGAATTTGTCCTATTTCAGAGAACATAGGATCTAATTCAATATATTCTTTATCTTTAAAAGGATTAGATTGATGACTATTAGTCAATGCATAACTTATCATATGGTATATACTATATGGCATTGATCCATCTTTCATAAAGTTTTCTCTAGCAAATTCATGTGCTAAACTTAAGGTTTTGTTAATATTTCTATCATTAATATTTACAACGTATTTTGGATATACTGTAAACATAAGTTTCTAGTAACTAAGGTTACCTTGCACTAATCCAAGGATAGGATCCTTTCTATCATTGATTCTATTATCTATTAAGGCTAATTTTATTGGGGTGTCTATTCCTTCTCTAAAATGAGCTTTAATAAGTATTGGTATTCCTTCAATGTGGATAAAACCTATCATTGATTTATCAGCTTCTTTGATTTTTGACAGTTTGCTCTCTATTTCTGCCTTGATAATCAAAAGTATATTTATTATTCCTATTGTATTCTTGATAGGAATGCTATATTCTTTAGTGGATATTCTGTAATAAACTATATATTTTCTCTTAAATGGATTACTTATAAAGGAATTTGGTTTGAATCCTTTTTCTAAAGCAAGGTCCATTCTCTTTTGTCTAATTCTTTTATATTTACTTTTATCGAATATAGTTATTTGACTGTATTCTCCATGTCCTTCATATTCTTCAGAATAAGCTTCTCCTTTTTCAATATTCTAATTCATCACTACTAGAGGTATATAAACTTTCCACTTTATATATACTTTCTTCGCTACTTGTAGAGCTATCATCTATTTCACTTAGTTCTTCTTCATAAATTTTTAGGTTTTTTATACTTTCTCTTTTGTATATTTTAGGACATTCATTTGCATAATGCCCTTCCTCTTTATACGACCAGCATGTGCATTTTTTAGGATTCTTTTTATACTTTTTTGATGTTTTGGTTTTCTTAAAATACCTCTTTTTCTTTCTAGAAAATTTGTTCTTATTAAACCTTTGTTTATTACTTCTTTTAATTCTAAATTTCTTATTTCTCCTGTTGTAGTTGGTGTAACTACATCCTAGTTTGATTGGATCACTATTCTTAGGACAACATAGTCCCTTTTTCATACTTTTTCTTAGTTTGTTTTGGCTATAGGTTTCTAGGCACCATTCATTAATTTTGGTTTTAGCGAACCAAATCCTTAACCCTAAAGATCTGTCTTATCTTCTACATATATTCTATAGGCTTCTACCAATTTTATTCCCCAAGGATGAGGAATTTTTCCAAAAAATAATTCCATAAGGCCTTTAATCATTCCATGATTTGAAGCTTTATAATAGTATTTTTGAAATAGACAAATGTATTGATTTAATTCACAGAGATTACATAATTCTAAATTTTGCAAATTCCACATTGCTATTCTTCCAATTCTGGCCTTCTCTTTTTCTTGATTTTCTTCCCAATTTTCTCCTAGGAATTCTCTCCTAATAGTTGATTCAAACCTATTTATTATGTCTTGAATTGCTTCATTTTCATTAACTTCTTTTGAAGCAGGATTTCCACTTATAATGACATTATTGTCTTTTTCATTTAGACTAGCAAACCAGTTGTGAACTATCCCTTTAAAGGTAACTTCAATAAATCTAACTGTTTGTAATGCATTCTAATTTTTGTTTGCTACGGCTATCCAAGTAGCTTAGGCCCAGTCACTAATGACTTTCTTTGGGTCGGTAACATAATCTAGATCTAGTCAAATACCATTAGTACTAATTATCTGTTCTTTGATTCTTACTGGTGTTTTAAGTCTAAATTGATTCCCAAATCTTTTACTCTTTTTAGAATATATCACTTCATGTGTTAGATTTCTATTTTTTCTATAGCTTTGGCTTATGCTGGATTCTACTCCAGGTGGCACAAGAAATTTTGTCGGGGTTATATTAGGATGTGTCTCATCTTTTTCTTCTTCACTTTCCTTTTTTATTTCCTCCTTTTGGGTATTCATTTTCATATTTTCTAATTGTTTAGTAGTTATAGTAATTTGTCTACACAGATTATTTAGTTCTTCTACATTTTCTTCTTCTAAGAATTTTTATTCATGTTCTTTCAGCTTTTTTTCTTGGGTTTTTAACATGAAAAGTATTATCCCTTTTGATTTAGGTTTTTCTGTGAAAATTTTCGGGATTATTTTAAATCCTTCATTTCTATCTACGATATTTTACCTACTACAGACTGATATTATAGTATCTTATAAATCCTTGAGTTGTGCTTGGATCTTATAAAATTTTTTATCTATATTACTTTCTAGTTGTGGAATTGTTCTATTATACATTTTTAGGCTTTTATTGCAAATTTTTCAGTGATTGCTTTTAATATCTTGAAAATTTCTTCTATTTTGATTTCTTTCTCTCTTACTTGAGATATTAGAGTCTTTGAATCTTTAACAGACCTTATTTCTTCTTTTATTTCTTTCAAATTTCTAGAGTTTTTGACATTATTTATTCTTTCTTTAATAGAATCAAATTCTTGAGATAGGGATTTTTCCATTTCTTTAATTCTTCTTAGGGTATTTTTATTAATTGTTTCTATTTTTAGAATATTATCTATGATAATTATATCTTCTATATCTATTATACTTTTTCCTACTGTATTGAGTAAATACATGTTAATTTGATTTATTTGTTCATTACTCATGTTGATAGAAGTGCATTAATAATATTTCTTAATGTATTTATTCTTTCTTTTTTTGTTCTTATATTGTAATTAAGAGTTCTAACTCTCATTGTACTTTCAATACCTACTTCTAGAGCTTCTCTTTCTAAGTTTGCTAGGTTTCTCTTTTCGAATTGAGCTAGTTGCTCAATTTCATCACAAATTCTAACTAATTTATCTCTATAGAGTATTCCTTGATTCATTATATTTTATTGAGATTATAGTGTCACTTTTTTAAAACTTAGAGGACTATTCTATTTTAATTCTAAGTTAGATTCTTCCATTAAAACTAATGACAATCTTGTACAATAGACCATTCTGAAATATTTTCCAAAGTTTATAGACCACTTAGAAATAAAACATACTTTCTAGACTAAAATGAAATCAAATTTATAGTTAATGGACTAATTTTTGAATTAAGCCATTTTTATAATTAGGAGTAAGAAATTTTTTGATATATATGATAATGGGTTATATAAGAAAGGATAGGTCTTTCCTTTTCCTAAATGTCTACCTAGCTTGAGTCAACATTTAAACTTGAGATTTTTAATGTGGAATATCATACTCTTAATTAGTTGAGTCACCCTCTTATAGGTAATTAGAAATAAAATACTAAAAAATGAATAGTTTAGTTGGTAGAGTAATTTGCACTCTACCTTATTAAATAAACTTTGATTTGTTTTAGAAACTAATGAAAAGATAATTTCTCATGAATTTCTTAATCTAATGAATGGTCTATGTTCAACCAAAGTGAAAGAAATTAATCTACACAAACTAACCTACAACTTCCATATTGTTAAACATAAAAACCTAAAGAAATACTAAAAATGTGTCTTTGTTAAAGCACAAGACACATGGTGGTTCATTTAAAGTATGTTTGGTTTGTTAGATAAAAAAGAGATGGAAAGGCTGAAATTTTTAGGCAATTCAAAAAGTTGCTGACTAAAATGGAACTGCACCAATTTAATGCAAAATTTGGCTTGTTTTTGTTCGATGTTTTCCAATTGGGTAATGATTGGTATGCCCTTTAGTTTAATACATTTGTCAATACCTACTAATTTAGTCATTAAAAGTTGCCTTTGAAAATTTTCCCACATTGAATTCAAATATGAAAATAATAGTTTTTTAATAAATGTTTTGTGAAATGTGATGAACCAATGGGTGTACTAACCATTGTCCTTTCGAATTTCATCCTATACAGTGCATTTGCATTGATGTATTTGGAGGGAAAGGGGAGAGAGTGAGGGGAAGATGTCTCCCTCTCTTATTTGGATATCTTCATTAACATAGGGGAAGAGACATAAAGGGGTGATGGAGCTCTCTCCACTTCTCTATTTTCCATCTCTCCAAATTGTAGGGATTGTGAGGGATTTAGTGTACACATTTAATTTTTAAAATTTTTGAAAAATAAATATATAAAAATATTTTAATTTTATTATTTTTAATTAGTAAATTTTAAATATTTTATTTTATTTTATTTTATTTTTCTTTAATCTATTTAATTAAATAAAAATATTATCATTTTATTCTCTCTATTTTTATTTATTTAAACAAGATTAACATCGATAATTTCCTAGCAAATGTTCTTATCACTTGTGAATAGTTGAAATAATTTTAAAGACTTTTTCTCGTAGGGTTGGGAGTTCTCTTTTTTCCCTTTCAATTCTCATTGATATAGTGAAGCTAAATGTTCATGATCTCACGATGGTATTGGGTAAGCGACTATCTTTGACTGCAAATAAGGACATAGTCCTAAACCTTGATGATGGTGACAATGTTGACAATGCGATGGGTAGCTGGAGGGGATGCCTTATAGGAATAGTGTTGATTAAAAAACAATATGACATGGAACCCATGGAGAACATGCCCGTAAGTGCCTAGAGGCTGGTTAAGGCATGCAAATGTGAGTTTTAGGACATAACTTCTTCACATTGAATTTCTTCTACCTGGTTGATATGCAAAGGGTGTTGGCTTTGGGACCTTGGCGTTTTACAAACTATGATATGGTTTTGAAGGAGGCAAAAAAAAGGAGACATGTAATGAGGAAGGAGTTGCATGAAGTCCTCATTTGGATACATGGATTTCCACTAGATCGGACAACGGTAACGATCAAGAAACGAGTAAAGGAGGCATTAGAGTGGCATTAGGGTGGCTTGTTGATGTGGATGATAGAGGCAACAATGCATGGGGTGTGGAATGTATTCAAGTCAAAGTCTTTATAGACACTAGAAAACCACTAAGGTGTGGCATGAAACTCACATTGAAGAAGGGTCCAAGTTAGGTAGATTTTCAATATGAGTAATTACCAAATTTTTGTTGTGAGATGTTAGACCATATTAAAAGGGATTGTAAGTTGAGGTTGGAGATGGAAATGATACATATAACAGAACAACCTTATGGGGAGAAGTTATGGGCAATCCTAAAACATCTATAATAGAAGAGTGAAATAAGGGGAGCATGGTGACTAAGAGATTCCTTCAAGAACCATGTGGCAGCAGAGGCAAAACAAAGACACTCTACTTCTAGACTAGGAAGTAGTTAAATATGGAAATAAGAGGATTTAGGGCTAATTTTGATTGCCGCAATTGATGGGGTAAAAAAGAAGGTTTAGGTGACATATTCATGGCGAACAACCAAGACCTGCCTCCTTTATAAGGTGTAGCTAATACAGCAAATTGATTTGTAAACCAGGGATTGTGAAATGAGGATTTTGTTGTATCTATGATTTTGATGATTACAAAACACATTTGAGTGACTAATTGGTTTATTTAATTGTGTAGTTAAGTTGCTAAAAGATTGCAAGTAAACTTGGATTGCACTTAAACTTGGATTGCACTTAAAAATGGACTAGAAAGGCTTGAATATCTATAGAGAGCCATCTCTTGAAAGCTACAGCCGGCTCTAGTGAAATGGAAGTGTAGAGAGCTGGCTTTGGAAGCTGTAGCCGGCTCTATAGGTAAAGATTTAAAGGTCCATTGTTTGGCGCGTGCGGAGAGAAGACGCAGAGCCGACTCTAACTTTGCAGCTAGCTGTAAGGGTGCATTTAATGCACAACAGTTGACTTATTTGAAGAATAATTAATATTTTTAAAGTTAAAATATCAAAGCCGACTTTACGTTTTTTGCAGCCGGCTGTCCAAGAAAACAGAATGTTCAGCAAACCCGCAAAGCCGGCTTTGTGTTTTGCAGTTGGCTCTACGGAGAAAACAGAATGTGCAGAATCCCACAAAGCCGGCTGCAAAAATGGTGAGCCGGTTGTTCAGAGCCGACTTTAGGTAGCTAAGCCGGCTCTCATGACAATCCTGCAACTCGAGCTTTGTGTCCTGCAGAGCATTAAATGACCCCCAATGGCTAGTAACGGCTATTTTCGACCATGGGGTTATAAATATGGTTGGTAGAAAATTTGAAGGAGGTTTAGATAGCATTGTATTGAATATCTTTACCTACCTACATGAGCTTTAACTTGAGTTTTTAATCTTTGAGAGATCTTTACTTGTAATCCTCTTCTTGCTCTATTTGTGAGTGATATTGGGGGTGTGATTAATCCTTCAAGAGTGATTTGTAGAGAGGATTCTTGGGGTTTAAGTGTAAAGGGGTGAGATTTGAGAGAAACACCCTTCTTCTTATAAAAGGATTGAGTGGCTCCTTTAAGCCACCCTTGTTGTTGTTAGTGGAGAGTGTGGAGGAAATCCTTAGTGAGTGAAGCCAAGGTAGAGGACTAGGCTCCAAATGGTTGGACCGAACCTCTATAAATCATTAAGCAAGCTCTTCTTCTCTATTCTCTTTAGTTTTGGTTTTGTGGTTGCAAAAAGGAGAGAATTTTTGGAACTCCAATTCGCCCCCCTCTTAGAGTACATTGAGTCAACAGATTTGATTACACCAAGAAATCTAAATAAAACTATTTCCATTTACAGTCAAAAAGGTAATGAAGTTTTTGATGTATAGCATGCTACTTTAAATGCTCAAAATTATGGGTGTGGAGAAGGGGTTGTAGGGGATCTTGAATCTAAAGGCGTGGAGAGTATGGAAGACATAAACCCATTATAGGCCCAATTACCCAATGATCATACCCCAGTTAGCAAAAGTGAAAAAGGAGGCTCTATTTTCCTATTCACATCAGGGCCATGTAATGCTGATTCAAAACCTAGAGCCTAGGAAAAAGAAGCTCGAGAACACAGTCCTGTTCAACATTATTCCAAGTGTCTCACCCCAAAATTAATACCCTTCGGTTAAGCGATTGCCATAGTGTAGCTTTAGGTGTCAAATCCATAGGAAAGTTATATTAAACCAACTAAAAGAGTTTTCACAATGAGAAATTAAATTAAAAGATGATTTCTAAAATTAACAATAAAAATATTTAATAAGATATGATAATTATAGAGGATTGAAAACAATATTATGATAAACAAGATTCAGGGTTCACTTAATTGATTTGTTCAACTGTTATAAATTTTGATTCCTATTTATTCAATTGCATGTTTCACATCCTATACAAATAATCGAAAGATTTAACTTTAAAGACCAATAATAATAACTAATGTATTTTTTTTAGAGAAATTAATTTCAATAAATAACAAACTGATCTATTCTTATGAGTTATCCAAGAGTGACAATATATCCAATCGACAATATTGCAACAAAGAATCAACCAATAAAACAAATCTACCAATATTATATTCTAACATATTACACATAAGAAGAGTATGACTAATCTTATATAAAATTTGATGAATATAATTTTTAGGGTTTTCAAATCTAAAAAATAATTAATAATCTCTCAAAAATAAAATTAAACAATAAAATATATGAAGGAATCAAAATAAAATAACAAGTCAAACTCCTCAATCAAAATCCTCTCTAACATTGTTGAAAGTTTAGTTGCGCTTTGACATAATTTTCTAGCATTGGAAAGAAGAAAATAAAACCCTAAATGTGGCTTTTGTAGATGCTAAACCTAGTTTTAAAGACTCTTATTTATATTGGGAATAAAATAAGAGTGTTTGGTAATTAGGATAACAGTCATGGCGAATTAATTTTATTTTTTTCTTTCTTCCTGCACAATTTGTTGGACAGGGGGTTGGAACTTGCTATAAGGTGCGGAACCCCTAATGTTTTTGTTTTTGTGTAGTTGACCAAGGGTTGGAACCTGATATAGGGTGCGAAACCCCTGATGTTTCTGTTTTCCTTTTGTGCTGGTCACGAGCAACTTCACAAATTATGCTCTTAATAAAAATGGAGAACATCCCACTTGGGCATTCAAACTTCCAAATTTAATCCTTGGATCCTCATCTTTCTAGCTCTTTGCATTCAAGTCCTTTTCTTCTAATTCTCTCCATTTAACATCAAACCTTCAATCACCACAAAATTTGCACAACATGAATAAAATAAATAATTATGAAATTACTTGTAGAAAAATACAATTCTTAAGCCCATAATTCCACAACTATCAATGGTTAAGCACACTTTAAATATGCATTTTCATGCTTTTATCACAACCCTTAACCAGCTTATTGCTAGTCTCTAGCAATTTAAGCGTGAGTTAAGAAGGAAAGCATGTTGATTAGCTCAAATGGATATCTAACCAGACTGCCTAGGTATTTAGAAAAAGATCATAGTCACTATCAAGGTTACTTCAATTATAATTTCCAAAAGTGTGTGTGTGTGAACTAAGCACAACCTTCATACCACAAACCACAACATATATAGCCTTGAGAATTAATCAAAGTAAAAGCCTCAACTCCATATCCTCACAGGTTAATAACTGTTTAAGGAAAAGGTTTTCTCTCATGGAGTTGGAAAGCAACAACTCACTCAAAGGAAAAGGCAAATTTTAGTGGACAATCAAACAAACAAACATTGATTAGAAGATAGGCTAGTTAGTTATTCAAAACTCCACTACTCTTATTATAAACTAACTTTAGGATTTCAATCAACCAAATATGGGAGCAATACAAGTAGAGCCTAGTGAGAAAAATTGTTCCCTCAAAAGAAAGTTTGTCTTCTAAATTGATGGAAGACTTTATTTGGTAAATTTTTTCTATTTTTCTTTTTCTTTTTTCTCTTTCATTCTGTGTTTTTTTTTTTTTCAACTTTTTTTTTATTCTTCTTTTCTTTCTTTCCTTTTTTTTAAAAAAATTTTCTGAAACAAAGTAAGGAAAGCACAAAACTTCTCACATAACTAATATCACATGAACTATTCCAAAGGCTTCACATTTCATAACAATAGCTCTCTTCCTCTTCTTTTTTTTTTTTTGGATTTTTTGAAACAAAGTAC
>BPVZ01000025.1:501123-523331 GCA_020521535.1 Rubroshorea leprosula | reverse complement strand
TTTTTATTATTTTCAATTAAAGTTTCTTCCTATTTGATTGTTCAAATAAATTTGGATTAATTATTTTGGTACTTAGTTGGACACAATCCACGTGGGTTCGACACTCTATTCATCATTATATTACTTGGGGCGACTAGTACACTTGCTAGGGTGATTTTAGTGCATCACCTAGTTAAAACAATTTTCAAATTAAGTAGGCATGAATCAAAAAAATCACCAAAAACAGTCAATTCATCCATAAAAACTTCTATTATTTCCTCAACCAATTAAAAAAATATGATAAGCACACAACATTGAAAAGTGGCTGGACCATTACATAAACCAAATGGCATTTTACGAAAAGCATAAGTATCTAGAGGACATGTAAAAGTAGTCTTTTCCTGATCTTCTAAAGCTATCTCAATTTGATAATAACCTAAATAACCATCAAGAAAGCAATAGTAAGGATGGCTAGCTATACGTTCTAAAATTTGGTCAATAAATGGTAATGGAAAATGGTTTTTCGTAGTGACTGCATTTAATTTCTTATAATCAATATACATGCGCCACTTAGTTACTACCCTAATTGGTACAAGAACTCCCTCATATTTTCAACTACTGTTACCCTAATTTCTTTGGTATTACTTGAGTAGGACTAACCCATTTACCATCAAATGTAGGATATATGACTCCTTCATCTAACAATTTCAAGACGACCTTTTTAACAACTTCTTTCATTGTTGGGTTCATTTTTCTTTAAAGGTTTCTACGTGGGATAGATCCTTCTTCTAAATGAATCTATGAGAAAAAATCAACAGGCTTATACCTTTAATGTCAGCTATAATCCAACATAGTGTAGATTTATATTCTTTTAATATATGCACCAATTTCTCTTCCTGCTCAACACTAAGTTTAAAAGATATTATAACAGGAAAGGTATCACCTAGACCCAAGAATGCATGTTTCAACCCTTCAGGGAATGGGGATAACTCTACTTTTGGTGTTTCTAGTGAAGATGGCTTTCGGTGTTCCCTTTCATGTGGTAACTCCTCAAAGTGTGGTTGCCAAAACTTCTTTTGCTTATCCTGATCAACATTAAAAATAAAAGAAACATTAAGAATATCATTAACAGGATAAAGCAAAAACTTAAAATTTAAGTCAAAATCATATAGGAAGTGTTATAGAGATTTACAATTTTCCCTATCTTGTACTTCCTTAACAAGTGAATCAATCATGTAAGAATGATAACATTCATCATTTTTTTGTGGTTGCCTCCCAACATGAAAAATATTCACCACAAAAGTCATATTCCCAAATGAAAGTTTCATCAAACCATTCCTACAATTAATGAGAGCAGTAACAGTAGCAAGAAATGGTCTTTTTAAAGTAAGTGGAATCTTTGACTCACTGTCAACTTTAGACAGAGTATCTAAAACAAGAAAACCAATAGGATAATAAAATTTATCAATTTGAAGCAAAACATCTTTTACTATCCCTCTTGGTTTCCTATAAGAACAATCAGCCAATTACAACACCACATATGTGGGTTTTATCTTTCTAAGACCTAGCTACAAATAAATTGAATAAGGCATTAAATTTACACATGCTCCTAAATCCAAAAGAGCTTGACCCCACTTTTGTGACCCAATTTGATGGCAAATTGTTGGGCACCCTGGATTTTTATACTTTGGTGATGTTTTCTACTCAATTAGCACACTTACCTGCTCTATCAAGAATGCGGTTTTCTTGACATGGTGTTTCCTTTTCATGGTGTATAGATCCTTAATTACTTTGGCATAAGTTGGTACTTGTTAATCACATGCAACAAAAGTAGATTAATTTTACCTTGTTTCAAATGTTCTAAAAGCTCACCTTGGTTGTCTAAAATCTTTTCAGTTCTAAAAGCTTGAGGGAAAGGAACTCAAATTGGAACCTCCTTCTCAGGTTCTTTCAACATGTCATCTTCATGACTTCTTGGAGTAGCGTCCTTTAGTTGAGATGATTTCTACAATGACTCTATAACTTTACCAGTACGAGTAGTGATAGTGTTGACCCCTTTAATGTTCTCCAGATTAAAGGTTGATTCTTGCACCAAATGTAAATTTTTAAGATTAGCTTGGGGTTGAGATGGAATCTTACCTCGCTCTTAGACAATAAAAGCATTGGTCAACTTAGGTAGTTGACTTTTGATATCCTTGTTTTCTTCAACTACATGTGTAAGAATAGAATCAAACTTTTGGTTAGTCTTATTTTGTACCTCCATAAATGCCTCAAGTGTTTCCTCTAAAGGATTCCTATCTGGTCGTGCGTTGTATTGAGGTATAAGGTAAGACCTAAGTGGTTGAGCTTCACTATTTCAAGTATTGTTGAATGATGTTGGATGGTTTTGATCAGTCTTCCAACTAAAATTGGGATGGTTTCTCCAACTAGGATTGTACATCTCTAAATAGGGTGAAAAGATTCCTAACTATTCCTAATGCATTGCATTGTTCCCTGTAAACCCCTCTCATCTCACCATAGGTTGGGCAATCCTAAGCTAAATGATCCAATCCCCTAAAACAAAACATGGAACCTAGGTTTCTACCCTAGCAATTGTGTGGGTGACTCTATTATTTTTCATTTTTAATGTCTCAAGTTACCTAGTTGCAGCTTCTAACTAGGCTTTAAGGTTATCTTCCTCCATAAGGCGAGAAATCCTAGATGATTGTGACCTACTAGTACTATCAGTGGCACTAAGTTCTGTCCAAATGTGAGCTTTTTTTATCTAACTCATTTCATAATCTATGGCTTCTTCTAGGTCCTTATGCAAAAACTCCCCATTGCACATCATTTCTCTGAATTGACACTCCCTACTAGTTAAACCCTTATAGAAATAACTAACCAACCCCCAAGTTTCACACCCATGATGTGGATACTAGTTTTGCAATTCCTTAAACCTCTCCCGTGCTTGCTATAAGGTTTCACTATCCTTTTGAGAAAATGTGGAGATTTTTCTTTTAAAATTATTAGTCTAATGTTGTGGAAAGTACTTGTTAAAGAAAGCTTGGGTCATCTCTACCCATGTACCTATATATGTTGCTCTCAAAGAATATAACCAAATTTTAGCTTTGTCTTTTGAGGAGAAGGGAAAGAATTTCTACCCAATTGTGTCTATAGTGTCAGCTCAACTATGAAAAGTAGCTACTACCTCCTCAAACTCCCTAACATGCACATATGGATTTCCATTCTCTAAATCATAGAAACTAGGCAAAAGTTGAATCATTCCAGGTTTGAACTCAAAGTGCGGTGTACTAGGAGGAAACATTATGCATGATGGTGTAGTTGTTCTAGTAGGGTGCAAATAGTCTTTCAAAGTCCTAATAGGTTGATCCCCGTCTTGACTCATGGTTTCAAAATTAAATGATGAATTAGACTTGACTTCTTCTTTTTGAAAGGGTGGTGGATCTAGTTTAATAAATCTCCCTTTTTTTTTCTTTCTTGGTCTCCTCATACACTCTAATCTACTCTTTTTTTTTTTTTTGAAATGAAGAAAATAAAATAAAAACAAGAAAGTAAAATAAATTAAAGAAAATGAAGCAGATAAAAGAAATAAAAGAAAAGTGAAGCATGTTCGAACTCTAATTGTCAATTTGGCTTTCCCGACAACAGCACCAAATTTTGATGTCTCGCCTCAAAAATTAATACCTTTCGGTTAAGTGGTTGTTGTAGCGTAGCTTTGGTGTCAAATCCACAAGAAAGCTATATTAAACCAACAAAAAGAGTTTTCACAATGAGGAATTAAATTAAAAGATGATTTCTAAAATTAAGAATAAAAATATTTAAATAAAATATGATAATTATTGAGGATTGAAAACAATATTATAATGAACAAGACTTTAAAGTTCACTTAATTGATTTGTTCAACTATTATAAATTTTGATTCCTATTTATTCAATTGCATGTTTTACATTTCAAAAAAACAATTGAAAGATTTAACTTTGAAGACCAATAATAATAATTAATGTATTTATTTTGAGAGAAATTAATTTCAATAAAAAAACAAATTGATCTATCCTTACAAGTTATCCAAGAGTGACAATATATTTAATCGACAATACTACAGTAAAGGATCAACCCATAAAACAAATCTACCAATATTATATTCTAACAGATTACACATAAAAAGAACATGACTAATCTTATACAAAATTTGATGAATATAATTTTTAAGGTTTTTAAATCTAAAAAATAATTAATAATCTCTCAAAAATAAAATTAAACAATAAATCTATGAAGGAATCAAAATAAAATAACAAATTAAACTCCTCAATCAATATCCTCTCTGGCCTTGTTGAAAATTTAGTTGTGCTTGGACATAATTTTCTAGCACTGGAAAGAAGAAAATAAAAGCCTAAATGTGACTTCTATAGATGCTAAACCTAATTTTAAAGACTTCTATTTATATTTGGAATAAAATAAGAGTGTTTGGTAATTAGGATAACAACCATGGGGAATTAATTTTATTTTTTTCTTTCTTCTCGCACAATTGTCAAGCAAGGGGTTAGAACCTGCTACAGGGTGCAAATCCCCTGATGTTTTTGTTTTTGTGTAGATTGACCAAGGGTTGGAACCTGATACAAGGTGTGGAACTCCTAATGTTTCTGTTTTTCTTTTTGCACTGGTCACGAGCAACTTCACAAATTGTACTCTTAATAAAAAATGGAGAAAATCCCACTTCGGCCTTCAAACTTCCAAATTTAATCCTTAAATCCTCATCTTCCAGCTCTTTGCATGCAAGTCATTTTCTTCTTATTCTCTCCATTTAACATCAAACCTTCAATCACCACAAAATTTGCACAACATCAATAAAATGAATAATTATGAAATTACTTGTCGAAAAATACAATTCTTAGGCCTATAATTCCACAAATGTCAATGGTTAAGTACATTTTAAATATGCATTTTCATGCTTTCATCACAAAGTCAATGACTCAAAGGGTGAAAAAGAAAGATGATAAAGCGTACAAAGGGGAGTATGAGCCAGTGGGCTATGAGAAGCATTGTAAAGGAGAAGGTGATTGTAATATCCCAAATTTTTGGGAATTTTAGTATTTAAGTTAAGGACCTTTGTGTGAGAAAATATTATTTTGGGACTTATTAGCTAAAATATCCAAACTTGAGGGACTTAAAAGAGGAAGATTTGGATAAGGATTAGCTATTTTTCCTTCTTTCTTCCTCAGCCATTTCATGTTTCTGCTCTTCTTTTCTTCCCCTGCACCGAACAAGGAAGCCAAGCCCGACACCTCCACTTGGAAAAAAAAAGTCGGTAAGAGAAGCTTGAAATTTCTCCTTCTTTCTTGCTCAATAACAAGTTTTAGGACTTAGAACTCTCTCCCTCAACCCAGAAATTCCAGATCTGCTCTACTCTGCTCTTCCTCCCCTGTCCACCAGTGCTACTAGGCACTAAATTCTGGGCTTTTTTTCGGTAAGCTACAGCCATCAACTTCATCTTTCAGCTTGATTTAGCTTGGGTTCATTTTAAATCTGCTGTTCCTTCAATTTTGGGTTAATTCCGTGAGTCCCCTGCAGATTGCCGCCGGCTTCTCCCCCTGCCAGGTCCGGTTCTGCAGTTGGAAAATTATGGTATGTTGACAGCTCCTCCAAGCCTAAAATTTCATCAATTGGTTGTTGAATTATCCATGTAATTACTGTCCTGTGTGTCCGAATTTTCTGCTGGAAATAGGGGAGAAATTTGACAGTAATTAGACCATGATTTAGCTTGATTTGGGCGGTTGTGATTTTGGAGAAAAATCCCGTGAATTAGCCATTGTTTTGCCAATTTTTGGATGTTGCAGTTACTGTTCATTGCGTGATTACTGTTCATGGCTATTGTTCAGGCACTGATGGCTAACCATTAACGGGGATTTAAATGTTTAGTTTGTAATATAAGAACAAATTTGGAGATGTTCGGTCATGTGGAAACTGATAGAAATAGCATTGTAATTAGGGGTAGTCCTAATGTTGATTTCACTTTGAATTTGTGGTAGCGCGGTATTAATTTTGGAATATTTTGGCTAGGTTCTCGACTATTCTACCACCCTAGCACTTGGGTTAAGCCTTCTGTTTTGTGCGATTGAGGTAAGTAAATTTATGGTAATGCCCGTACAGCTTTTAAAAGCATGTTTTGACTTGTTTTGACTTGTTTTTGAAGTGGTGGCGGGACTAAACCCGTTTTATACAAAAGTAAGTATGACTGACTTGAAGTGAATTTTTATGTTTCTCATTAAATTGAGCATGCCTACTTGAAATTTAATTGATTGTCCTGATGATCTGAAAGTGATTGGTGAATTATGGTTTTTCTGTTAACTTATGCTTGTTTTGTCTCCGATGTGATCATGTTATTAGTGTGCCCGCTAGTGGGAGGTTTATAAACGCTAGCATATGTCAACATGTTATTGATAGAACCGGTTCGTTTGAGTGACCTTGCTAATGGGAGTTATACACCAGCAAATAGTACGCCTGCCAGTGGGTGGTTTATAACACTGGCCATGACCTATAGAGGAGACGTCTATTTCATGCCCGTACTCGTATTTGCTTTTTTGTGATTATACTTGTTGGCATGCTATAAGTTTAATTAAAATCTATCCATATTTACTTACTGAGTTATCTCATAGTATTTCCTTGTCCACCATTTCAGGAAGCGAGGTCAAGGATGGGGAAAAACAAGGGGAGTGACGAGTTAGAAGGCTAGCCATCTTGTAAATTGAACATAGATTTTAGATATAAATCATGATCTTGTAAGCTAGATTTTAATTGGAGATTTTTATAAATTCATTTGATGAATTGTTAGTTACAAGAGATTTGACCTTGAGATTTTGAGTTTAAGTCATGTTGGATATAGAATTATTTTGAGATAATTGATTTAAGTTATTAGATTGTTAGATGTGAATTGGATAAGTTTCGAGCCTTGTGCATTTGTGGGACCCTCTCACGAGTGTACGGCGTTTGCCACGTCCCCGGATTTGGGTTTTGGAGCGTGACAATGATAATGGTAGTCCATTTTATTCTATTAGTGAGTGTTGCTCTACAGACCTGTCGGTCACTATAAGTCTATTTTGTTGGAACTATGAGAGGCTTAGGAAACCTCAAGCAGTTCAGAGCCTAATCAAATTGGTGAGGTTGAAAAAGCCTGCAACAGTGTTCTTGTGTGAAACATTACTAGATAAAAGGGGTATGGATAAAATTCATCAAAGGTTGAAGTTTCACATTTGCTTTATGATAGAAAGTGTAGGGCATAGTGGGGGTTTAGCAATGCTTTGGAATTATGATGTGTCATTATCCCTATTCTCATATTTTATAAATCATATTGCTATAAAGGTTGAAAGACTAGGGGGTGCAAAAAAAAAAAAAAAGAAAGGGGAAAACCAACAAGTCAAAAAGAAAACCAGTATTAGTGAGTAAGCAAAATCCAAGCATAGAGGTTTTTCCTAATAACAATAATCAACAACCAAATAGTATTCATCAATCAAAAGCATATAAATAAGCAAATTGGTACATTAAAAACCTTCATTAGCACCACTTTTAAGCTACTTATAGTTAGGCAACCTATTGAACAAGATCCAAAATTGTCATTGTTAGCTGTGCATTCGCAAGCAGGTACACCTTTGATTTCATAGCTTGTTGAGTCTGAAAACAAAACCAACATCAAAACTTAAATTTTTAATACAAATTGCATCAATAAGTCAATAGTTTACAATAATGATAAAGAAAGGCATGTAGAAGGAAAAGGAACCATTTTCATTAAGAAGAAAGGAGTGGAGGTAGGTGAGCTACGTACTTAGGGTTTTTTTGTACATAAAGGGAAGAAAGACCTCCAAATTAGGATTTAAGTCTTTAAGTCATAGCTAAAGTACAATGATATGAGAAAACTATATATAGGAAGCACCCTAAAATTCTCTTCCAAGACTAAACCATTTTCGCATCTAACCCTTAAGGTTAGTTTATTATTTATTATTGATGGTGAAATGCTAATTTTAGATCTCTAAACTTTAAACTATACATTTTTTCTCTCTAAACTAATTTAAATACTTTTTTCATCCCTAAAACTTATTTAAAAACCCTATGTTAAGCCCTCAAACTTACTTTAAATCCTCAATTAAGCTCTTAAATTTTCAATTAAGTAAATAAGTCCTTGAACCTGGCAATGTAGGCAATTTAACCCTTTTCCTTACGATAGACTTAATGCTCATTTGTACTTGCAAACTTAATGCCCATTTGTGCCTTACTTACATGAATGAGGTTAATAACCACCATGTTTGACATGTCACTATCTTGTTAATGCAAACAAGAGACAAATGGACATTAAGTCCTTAGTAAAAAAAAAAAGAGTAAAACTGTTCAAATTATTAAGTTTAGGGATTTACTTGGTTTAATTAAAAATTAGGAGCTTAATCAAGAATCTTTGGTAAGTTTGGCACTTAACATAGGACTTTTCAACAAAAACAAATTGACATTTACATAACCAATAGTGATGCTGTCAATTATAACTCTATAACCAACAATTATTTTGTCAATTGTACTCTTGTTTTTTTAATAGTAATTAAATTGCATAATTTAAATTATTGAATGAATTCATATATTAATTTATTTTTGGGTAAATTAGTTCTTGTATTGGTATTGATGCTATTATGTGCCTCATCAAAAAGAAAATATGATAAATATAGAAGGCAATCAATATATGGTTGATTTAAGAGAGAATTTTATTAGATATCTATTAAGATAAGGAAAATGATTGGTAATTAAATATCTTTTTAGTATCCTCTGATTTAATTATTGAAATATAATGTTAATATAATTAGTTTAGTTGCTTTTTATATATTATATATATAACTGTATTTTTAAATTTGTCTGTTTTAAATTTTGAATAAATAATAATAATTTTTAATAAATATATTGTATAATCTATTAAATTAGAGAACATACCAAATAGTATCCATTAAGATAATAATTCTTGACGTCATTCACGTTGGGAATGGTAGAAAGTGAGGGGGCAATTTTTTTTTTTCAAAAAGAATTCAATTTTTGTTGTTAGTTTTTCATTGATAAATTTTAAATTTTTTTTAATTATATACATTAAATACAAAAAGTGTTATTACTTCATAGATTTCAAATTAAGAGAAATAATTAAAAGATAATTTTGTTGTATATTTTTATATAATTTTACATATTATTTAATGATTGGCTCTTTCATTCTACTTGAACTTATGATATTGTATATACACATTCATTTAATAATATATGAAAGTTATATTAAAAATTATACAAAAAATTTATCTCCATGTTATTACTAATGATCAATTAATTTGTTACATACTCATTTTCTACTTGGATGGAGAAATCAAAGTTTCACACCACTTATAGAGTCCATCATATCATTTTTTAGGGGTATTCCAACGGTTAAAAACTTAAATTTTTATATCCATCCTTTGATGTATTAAAAAAAAAAAGAAAAGAAAAAAACCCATCATATCAAAAGTTTTTAAAGTTTAACTTTAGCTTGAGAATGCTAATATGTAGTTATAGTTATTGACTTTTTAGTTTTTCTAATTCTAAAAATATATAAAATATATTTATTATATTTAATATTTATTTTGATTAATAGTTTAAATATTTTTAGAATAGTAAAAAGATATAAAAACCAAAAACTAAAGTATCAAAAAATATTGTCAAATGAAGCTTTAGTTATCAAGAGATTGGTAAATACCTTTGTAGTATAGAAAAGGATTCCCATACAATATTTTTTGTATAATAATATGTATATTATGACTCTTTTGTATTTTAATTTTAGTTTATATAATAGAGACAACTTTTCTTTGTTTCTTAACTTTTCACACTCATATGACTTGTGATTTAAATTCAAAACATCTTCTATAGAAAAAAAAAATTACTAGTGATATACTTAAGTGGTTAAGATGTATGATATAATTTATAAATTATATAATTGACTTTTTTTATTTTATAATCATCCATCATATTATATGCATTTGATTAATCCCACCACATATTACCTATTATCTAATGTATAATATTAAGTGGGATTAAACTTGTAGCATTGCCCTATTTCTAGCCAATATAAACTATGAATATTTTATCCTTATTTTCATAATAATCTAAGTTTGCAACCTCAATTCCAAGAAGATGAAGAGGTGCTTTGGTGGAGCTTAAAAATTGACTCACTTTTAAGCAAATTCTTCTCATAAATTTAAAATTTTATATTTACAAGTCACTTTAAAGTTTAAAAACTAATTTTTTCTCTAATAAACTATCAAAGAAAAATAATTAAGAAATAATATTTTTATATAATTTTTTCATACAAATTCATATGTTATTTAATGATTTACTCTTCATTCTATTAGAACCTATAATATTATATGTATTTACTTATTTAATAATATGTGAATGTTGTATAGAAAGTTGTACAAAAAAACTATGTGCATACCATTATCCATCTTTAAATTTGTGAGAGAAAAATTTACTTAAATGTAAGTTTCTTTTTGAACTTTGACAAACACCCTCAAAAGTTTGTGTAGCCTTTAATCAATTTGTTATTGCAAACAAATGTGTAGAGTATATTTTTTTTTAACTATTAATAAAAGGATATTCTCCTAATATTAGGATATAACCCTTTTATTAATAATTAAAAATAGTGTAAAATAACATAGCAGACCATGTTATAGCGTTTACAATTTCTTATATTAAATTATTTTGTAGTTGCATACCAACCATAAGAGATGAGATACAGATAGTGTAAGTCTGCAAAACAAGTTATCTTAGCCTAATCCAATCCCCAACTTAAAATTATACCTTCGTTATTTATTTGTCTCATTCTAGATTTACGAAGAAATTTTATTAAACACCGAATGAAAACACAATACTCATTGATATTTGTAATTTTATACATTTGTCCTTCATAAAAATTACTCTAGTTGATTAATAGAATAGGGTAATAAAGTTGGTTTTGAAATAAGAACATTTAATAAAGACATTTTTATTTAAGAATAACTAAAAAAATGGAGGGAAAACACTCGTGCCTCTCTCCCAAATAGTATCTTTATATTTATCTTCTCTTTTGAAAAAAATAGTTCTAATAATAACAAATTAAAGGTAAGTGACATATACTGGCGTTGGATGATTGTAGTTTGGATTTTGGTTGTGTTTTGTTATTGATGTAATGTGATGTGACTGTTGGCTTTTTCAGAGTTCTATCATGAGAAAAATTATGTTGTTATTTGCCAATTGCCCTAAAAAGAGTCTTATATATTAATATGACCATTAAAATATGCAAAACATTAATTAAAATTAATTTAATTACTATAAATTAACACTTTTATGAGGTATTATGTAAGAAAACACTGTGAAAAAGTAAGCCTAAATTCAACCTTCATTTATTTGTAATCATGAAATATTGAAAGAATTAGGGGTAGGGTTTGATATTAGTGCCTTGAAGGGGATTGTGCATTCATCTTTAATGGTTTTGATGGATTTTAATTGATCTTGTTGTTTTAACTTGAATTGAGATAAAGGGAGGAAGTTTGCTAGATTACTTTAAGAATTAAATATACAAGTTTCAACAAATTTATAGGCCAAAGTTGGTTGTTTATGAAGCACCTATAGATCTTATCATCATGTTTTAATAGGGCATCACCCAAGAACGTTAAATGATCTCATAAAAGGAGGAAAAAATAAAATAAAAAATGTGGGGAGGAAGGCCATAACCCTCTAATTGGATAGTTTGCTTCATTTTTTGGGGTAGTAATTGTTGATGACCAAACTTAAGATTTCAAAATTGAAAAAGAAAAGATAAATAATGAAAAATTAAGTGTGAAAAATATATAAAAAAAAAGGAGTTGCCACTCGTCCAAATTATAAAATGGGACAAGTTACCTAAAATGGGTTTTCGTAGAGATTGAGGTTCGGGAGTTTGGTTAAGAGTGAAGAATGGCATATGTGCACCTCACAAATCCTCCATTTAACACGATTGCATACTTTAACATTGGGGTTTTAATTCAACTTATTCATTAACTTTATATTTAGTTTTTAATAAGCAAATTAAAAAAAAAAAAAAGATGGATGAGATTGCAACATTTTTAAATCTTTGGACTAAAACGAACAAAATCAAAATATGCATGAACAATGAGCGCAAATAAAAATTAAAGGGACTAATTTGATTAAATTATAAATATGAAAGATTGATTTGGAAAGATTTGAAACCTTTGGACTAAATTGTTTGATTATAAAAGTTTTGGGTGAAATTTGGAATAAACAAGGGTAATTTTGACTTTGACCAAGATTAAAGGAAATTAAAGATTTAAATAAATTAACTAAGATAATTAGCTTAATTGAATGATTAATTTAACATCAATTAAAATTAATTAAAATTGATTAATCACAGTTATTAATCTTTAATCAAAATAATTAAGTAATATAATTATCTTAGATTAAGATCACTAAATATTATTAATTCATTTTAATTAAAGTTAATTAATTTTATTAATCATAAATTAAATTAATTATCCAAATTAATTAATTCATTTTATTTATATCAGATTTTTTTTTACTTTACTGTTTTAGTATTAGTTTTTTCTTTTATTGGATTGGGTTGGATTGACCTAGCCCAAAAACAAAATCCATCAAGCAACACATGCGAGAAACAGATCAAACCAAAGAAAAAAAAAGAAAACAAAATCACAATTTAGGGTTCATTTTGTCGCAAAAAAAAAAGAAAAAGAAAAAAGAAAACACATTCATCAAGTAAGATAAATATTAGGCACATGAACTAAATCATTCCTTGATTTTTCATTCATTTCCAACAAACTTACACAAATTTGACATCAAAACCTAAAGAAAGAAACCTCAACAACAAAAAAACAAACATGGTAGATTCTTAAAGGAAAAATGAATCTGGATTTGATGGGAGGAATCCCACTCACAGGATTAAGCTCCCATCATTTCCCTAAAAGAACCCTCTGTTTTGAAAATTACCTACAAAGATAAACCCAACAAATAGAGCTCCTCTGGAAAGCACAACCAGTCACCCTTTCGGAGAGCTCAATGATTTCCTTTCAATCGCCACTCCCCAAAATAGAAATCTCCCCAAAATAGAAATCTCCCCCCCCCCCTTTTTTCTACTCCTAAAATCCCTATTTATATCCCTTGAAACCAAAACCCTAAATCCCAAAACTCACTTCTCCAGGCCTTGCTTTTGGGCCTCTCAAATCTGCTCTCTCTTTATTTGGACTTGTGAAATGCAATTGGGCCTCAATCTGCGTTGATTCCAACCCTTTATCACCCACTTGTAATTTGTGGTAGCATAGATCTGCAGATCTGTTCTAGTTGAAAGGGAGTTTGAAACTTTGTCGAATTGCCAAAGCTTCACGTGAGCATCACCTCCATTGCCGATCTATAGATCTAGCTCTATCCTTTCCACTTTTGGTGTTCACTCACCGATGTAAATGATGCTGGCTTGTGGGAATTGGTTCAAGAAGGTGGGTTTGACATGGAAAAGAGTCAAAAATGATGAGATTAGAAGGTTTGGAACCAAGGAAGGAGAAGAACAAAGATGATTGCCGGCAGCCTTTTGAGAGATGGCTACCGGTTGCTCTTCAACGGGAAGAGAAGGGCAAGGTTGAGGATTTGCATGAAGAAAGAAAGATGAAACCAAAGGAAGAGAGAAGCCAAGGGTCGCGTGGAAGGGGAAGAGGAAATCCAAGAGGTTTTGGGTATGGAAGGTGTAAAGATAGGTCTGAGGTTAAAGACCTTAGACATACTGCTACATTTCTTTAATGACCGAGATAACTCATAAGTTCAATTCTTCTCAATCATACAGTTGCATGATAGCTATAGTAGGCATGTCCACACCCAATCCTTTATTCCCGAGATCATCACCTGAATGGACACGTCAGACTTCGATTATCTTATTAAGCAAACCACGTGGATACCTCATTAAGACCTATAAACACCCCCCAGGGGCCACCTCAAAAAGATAAATAAAATCGACATAAAGCTTCTTTTTCCATAATTCTTAAAGGTATACCATATTATTGCTAACTTAAGCATTAGAGTGTTTATCCTAATGATCCACCTTGGGGCTTTGTAGGTTAACCTGAAGAGAGGACTTGGACTGAAGAAGATCTACTAGTTCATTGCAATTACATTTGGCACCATCTGTGAGAATCCAAATTAAAAGCTCCATTATTGTTTACTTATCATGGTTAATACTTGGTCGGTCCAAACTAGAAGTTAAGCTCAACCTATTGAATGGGGCCAAGCTCAGCACCCAAATAACTTTCCACCTCATACCCCAAATCTATTTTCTCCTGTAGAACATGCAGAAGGAGCTGATGAAAACCAACCTCACAATTCAACTCCTACTCCCAACCAAGGTGATGTAGTCTTAGCTCAGCTCGTAGTAATGCAACAGCAGTTTGTTGTCTTTCAATTGGTTTTAGCTCAGCTCTTAGCCTGAAATAACCCTAGTGATCCCCTCATTAATTTACTGAACCCAACTCAGTAACACCAAGTTTAGTCGCAAGAACCCCACCCAGTTTGCTCCAATGATCACCGACCTACTCCTGCCCTCAATGAATCACAAGGTCAGTCTCATGTGCCCCCACCACAGCAACCTCTGCTTGATGATGTCACACGATGTCTAAACAGTTTAGAAAAGATGGTGGTTGAGCAGTGAGGCACTCCACCTCTTTAGAATAATACTACTTAAATACCTCATCCTCTAAACACCAATATAACTTTGGAACCTTATCCTACTGGCTTCAAGATACCTCAGTTTGAAATATATGATGGAACTAAGGACCCAAATGATCATCTACATGCTTTCTATTTCTGTATGCAAGCTCAGAATGCCTCTAATGCCTTGATGTGCAAAATCTTTCCTTTTACTCTCCGAGGTAATACTCGAACTTAGTACTATAGTTTACCTCCGAGATTTATCAGCTCTTATACAGAGATGGTGTCTGTTTTTACTACAAAGTTTTCTAATAGGAGGTTAATCAAGAAAACCATACCTGAGCTCATGAGAGTCATGTAGATGGAGGGGTAGTCTTTGAAAAACTACATGAGTAGATTCAATGATGCAGTTCTTAAGGTTAGCTCATTTGATCAAGCTGTGGGAATCACAGCCGTAATTCAATGCCTCAATCATGAAAGATTCAGGGACAATCTCATTAAGCATCCCCTTGTTACCTATGATGAAGTTAACGTTAGGTCCTTGAAATTTATAACCATTAAAGAATATGCTTTATCACAAAAGCCAATGCTGGTTAAAAACCACAATCTAGATTGGAGAGAAGAGGGGTAGAGTAAAAGTGACTGAAGATAGTTCCAAACCAAGGTTCGATGCCGACCTCTACTCCCAGATTTGGAAAACTAGATTTAGTGGCTCCTCAACAAACTTTTGGGAAAGCACCAGTTGCGTGGACCCCTTTTAATCTATCAAGGTCGCAAATATTTATGCATATTAAAAATAAGATGGACTTGAGGTGGCCAACGCCAATGAGAAGCTCTGTCGCTACGCGAGATCACATTAGATACTGTGATTTTCATCAAGATCATGGTCATACAATGGAGGAATGTAACAATCTGAAGTTTGACTTGGAAAGTTTAGCTTAGAAGGGAATGTTGAATGAATACATCCAGAGAATAGATCAGCCCAACTTTGTTAAGAAGTAAGGGTCATAGCCATAGGGGTCTCGTAATGCAAATAATAAGCACAGAATGGGATATCAACAAGCTCCACCACCCCTTCTACCACTAGCTAGAATCATTCACATGATCACAAGTGGTCTGGAAATAGGAGGTTTGAGCTCGAAACAACGGAAGCTATATGTTAGAAAGGTAAAACATCAAAACCAAGCTTAGAAACGAAAGTTCGATGATGCTGAATAGAAGAATCAACCCATCACTTTTACATCTGCTGACCTCGATGGAGTTGTAACACCCTATAATGACCCATTGGTCACATCTATTATTATCAACAATTGAGAAGTACAACATGTTCTTATTGATACAGGTAGTGTACCAGATATCATGTATTACCATTGTTTCGAGAGTTTGGGCCTGGATCCAGCTCTATTGTAGAGATACGACGGTATTATATATGACCTTAACAATCAGCCTGTTTAGGTGGAAGGGGTCTTTACCCTTAACGTTGCATTTGGGAGTGGTCGAACTTATGTCACCCCTTCAGTTCGGTTTTTAGTTGTTAAAATGGCTTCATCTTTTAACGTTGTTATAGGTCGGGCTACATTAACGGAGATCTGAACTGTAGTCTCCCAATCTCATATCTATATGAAGTTCCCCACTCCCATGGGAATAACAACACTACAGGTAATCAGAAAATAGCCAGACATTATCATATTAACTCAGTTACAAGACCTCAGAAAGAAAAGAATCAGATGTCAAAAACTGTTCCATAGGAAGTTCATGATCAACAGTGGGTGATAGGGGTCAAGATACCTGATAATCAGCCAGAGAATGAAACCCAGGCTGCTCCAATTGAAGATGTTGAGGAAGTACATATTAATGACAAAGATCTGAATAGAAAAACCCAAATTGGAACTCATTTGAATCCAAAGGAAAGAGCTGAGCTAATAGCTTTCCTCCGAGTTAACAAAGATGTTTTTGTGTGGACTTCTACAAACATGCCAGGAATCCCCGCCTTTGTATCTATGCACAAACTTAGCACCAATCCCTTGAAAAAGCCAGTTGCACAAAAACAACATCTCTTCGAAGGGGAGAGACTCAAGGTGATTAAAGATGAAGTAGAAAAACTTTTGCAAGTATGCTTTATTAGAAGAGTTGATTATTGTGAATGGGTTTCCAACCCAATGTTTGTCAAGAAAGATAATGGCAAGTGGTTAATGTGCATCGATTACACTAATCTCAACCAGGCCTGTCCCAAGGATTATCCCAAGGACTATTATCCAATGCCAAAAAGACAAATCTAGAAAGTAGAAAAAGTTTGAATGGAATTCAGAATGCCAAGCTGCATTCGATGAGCTTAAGTCTTATCTTAGCTCACCTCTATTCTTGACAAAAGTTGTTGATGGGGAAATCCTTTACTTGTATGTCGGTATCTCAAATGAAGTAATCAGTTCTGTACTAGTAAGAAAAGAAGGAAAGCAACAGAACCAATTTACTATATCAACAAAGTACTACATAGGGTAGAGTAGAGGTATTCTATTACTAAAAAAGTAGCTTTAACAGTTGTTACTTCCGTCAAGAAGCTAAGGTCATATTTTCAGTCACACCTGATTATTGTCCTCACAGATTAACCGTTTCAACAAATATTGCAGAAACCAGAATGTTCTGGTAGATTGATCAAATGGGCAGTTGAGTTAGGGGAGTTTGAAATAACATTCCAACATAGATCAACAATCCGAGCTCAAGCATTAGCAAACTTTATTATTGAATGCACTTCTTATTAGCTACGTCAGAAAGTTGAACTAGATACATGGGTTTTGTATGTTGATGGTGCATCAAATAATAAAGGGTCAAAAGCTGGAGTAGTCCTGGTGGGACCAAATCGCTATGAAAGTGAGCTGCCTTGAAGTTTAATTTTGATGCAACTAATAACATGGCAGAATATGAAGCCTTGCTGCTTGGTTTATAACTGGCGTCAAAGCTACAAGTCGTAGCAATACAGATTTACAATGATTCACAGCTCGTGGTTAATCAACTTAACTCAGTCTATGAGGTAGTCGACCTCATTTTGACAAAGTATGTAGCCATAGTGGCCGAACTCATGTGCAAATTTGAGAAGTTTTATTTGAGTAAAATCCCTTGAGATAAAAATGAGCAAGCAGATTCATTTTCTAAGTTCGCCTCTGACAGTTCTCGAGGCACAAGATTAGTTTTTGTTGAGGTTCTAGATAAGCCTAGCTTCCAAAGGACAAAGATGATGGACATCAATATAGATCCGAACACACCAAGCTAGACAAACGCAATTATGTCTTTTTTACAAGATGGTTCAATTCTTGAAGATAAGTAAGAAAAAATGAGATTGAGAAAGAAGGCATCTTAGTATACTATAATTGATGGAGTCATGTATAAAAGGTCTTTCTCACTTCCTCTTTTTTGGTGCTTGAGCTCTTATGAAGTCGAATATGCACTTCATAAGGTACATGAAGGTGTCTGTGGAAGTCATGTCGATGCTAGAACCCTAGCTTATAAAGTCCTCAAACAAGGATACTATTGGCCAAATATGCACAAAGATGCCACTCACTTCGTGCAAGGATGCCCATAATGTCAATTCTTTAGACATCTAAATCATCAACTAGCAGAGGAACTTACGAACTTGGTGGTACCATGGCCATTTGCTCAGTGGGGGCTCGATCTCTTAGGCCCATTTGTCAAAGTAGTTGGAGGAGTAACCCACCTAGTAGTTGGAGTTGATTACTTCACAAAATGGGTTGAAACTCAACCATTATCCAGCCTTACCTCCAAAAAGGTTGAAGACTTCATTTTCAGTTCAATTATCTGCAAATATGGAATCTCGAATCAAATTATCGCTGATAATGGAACTCAGTTCAATTGTTCTTCATTTAGAGACTTCTACTCCAATTACGGAGTCAAATTATAGTTTACCTCGGTTTATCACCCAAAGTTCAATGGTATGATGGAATCTGTTAATAAAGTTATTCTAGAAGGAATCAAACCGAGGTTGGAGCAGCATAAGACCAGGTGGGTAAACGAGCGTAACAACGTGCTCTGGATATATAGAACAATGAGCTGAACTACCACAGTTACTATTTCTTAATCCCATCTACTCTCATATTACTTTATTTCTTTTCTTGTTGCTCAATTTTAGGTCAAATCTATATAACATATAAAGCATATACTAAAACAGTAACTTATGAAATAGCTAAAACACCACACCACCTGATCTTTGGTACCGAAGTAGTCATTTCTATTGAAATAGGAGTCCCAAGATTCATGGTCACCCATTTTGATGAAGGACGAAATGGACAACTACTTTGAGAGAACCATGATCTGCTTGACGAAGTCAGAGAGGAAGCACGACTTTGAACTTTGGCATACAAGTAGAGATTAGCCAACTTTTACAACAAATGGGTTCACCCTCGAACATTTAGAGTTGGCAACCTTGTTCTAAGGAAGGCTGGTTTAACGGGATTTGAAACTCGTTTTGGCAAACTCGCCTCAAATTGGGAAGGTCCTTATATAGTGGTCAAATTACCGCACCTAGGTGCCTATATTCTTCAAAATGCTAAAAGGAAAAGGGTTCCCAAAGTCTGGAAGGTGAACAATCTGAAAAAGTTTTACCCTTAATTCAATTCCCCCAACAAACCTTGTCTTATTTTATTTTATGATTATTAATTTCTCTATTCGAGATCAATTTGTCACTAATTTAGTTCCTTGGAACCTTTGTCTGAGCTCAATTTGTTAATTCATTTCATTCCTTGAACTTAAATTTATCAATGAATTTCACCTCACATTCAAGGTGATTTCCTTTTAATCCTTACTTGAAGCACACGCAATAAAACAAATGTTCAGAACAAATCCCAAATATATAAATAAATTGATAAATAAATGTTACAAAAATTTCTCGAACAAAACAAACATATTGTTCAAAGTTTAGCATAGGAAGAAAGAAATCATGAAAACAAAGCATGGCTACTATGTTGGAGAAGGTGGCTAGTTCACTTCTGGTGGAGGTTGCTAATCGACCTCAGCACTTTTGGCTTCTGGTTCTCCCTCTTCAACCGCAACGAACTTAAAGTTGAAGTTTGGAGGAAAAATGGTACGACCTTCACTATTGTGATCCCATTTCAACTCGACTTTAGGATGGAAATTAGGCGTCATACTCTCTCCATTTTCCTCCACTCCTCATTCTTGCTCCCCAAAGGTGATACTAGTCACATCTAGTTTGGGATGTTGTGCCTTCACATTCTTCCTGCAGTCAGAGAACGCCAGAATAGTTGTGGGAAGCCGATAGAGATTCACGATGTTGTCGAAAGTGTTGGATTTCAAGCACTGTGCAATGTGATCCTCCATTGCGTTGTGCACCAGTAGATTTACGTTCTTCTTCAGCTCTATAGCAACCTTTTTCATTCTAACAATCTCCTTCTCCTACACTGCTATCTTATCCTCACAAATCTTCCTCTTCCTCTCCTCAAACATGAGCTTTGTCTTTAATGAATCATTCTCCTCCTGAAGCCGCATAAGCTCTAATATAGCTTCTACTAGATCCTTCTCCACCTTTTCCTTTTTCTTCCCCAGATCCTCCTTCTCCTTTGCCAAAACATTAGATTCCTTAAGAGTTTCAAAAAACTTCTGTGATAGTGCATTCATTAAACTCGCAGCCTATAACACCACAATAATTAGAAAATAAATAGACAACTAAGTAGAAGAAAAAGTCTAGTCGTAAAACCTAGTCATACCTCAAGGACGTGCTTAACAATCCCAACCCCACCATGGCTCAGCACCTTTTCCCGAGCTCGATGATAATCCACCTCAAGGAAAGTTGAGTTTGTAAACCTCTTTGCAACTGTCATGCTCTTTGTGTCGAACAAGCTACCTTGCTATGAAGGAGCAAGAATAAGGGATTTCCCTTTTCTGTGGGTTATAACCCCAACCTCCCTAAGTTCAAGATTGAGCTCAACTGGGGGAGGATGAGGTACGAACTCCACTTCGCCTTTCCTACACTTCTGCTCCTCCACCCTCATCCTTTTCTAAGCAAGCCTAGTGTCCTCACTTCTCTTTCGCTTGAGCTCCGACCTTGGCCCTTCAACATCTAGAGCTCAAACTAAGGTACTGGAAGGCTATCCTTTCTCTTTACCTCTAACTCCTCCTACACTTGCAACAGTAGTTGCAACTAAAGTCTTTGACTTCTTTTATGACTTCTTGGGAATCGCCACCCCCTAGCTATGGAAAGGAACTCGTCCATTTCATCTGCAAAATAGTGAAATGTTAAAACAACCATTAGGACCCCACTTCAAATTACACAATACAAAATAAAACACACATTTACTTAAAGAGTTCACTCCATAAAGCTCAGCCGCCTCCACAGCATCTAAGCTGGTGAGATACATGATGTTTCAACATCATCCCCTTCTTTCACCAACTTCTCTACCTCTTCCTCCTCCTCATCCCTATTTAAACTATATTTATTCTAGTTGGCCTTCTTTGCCTTTCAAGTGCATAGGAATTCCACTTCGGCATCCCCCCTCCCCCATTTAGTGTCATCAACAAAAAAGAATTTTCCTTCCATCCCTTGATAGATGATGGCCTTGAATTAAACAAGTTTCTCTTCTCCTTATTGGATACTCGGAGAGTAAAATAGTTCCAGCCTTTCTCCTTCTTACTCCCACCCTTTATAACAAAAAAATGTTTAAACATGTTTATAGTGGGCACCTTAACTCCCCGAGCTTGGCAATAAACTAAAAAACCTATTACTACCCTCATGGCATTTGGGACAAGTTGTGTTAAACCTATATTGTACTCCAACAACAACCTAACCAGAGATTCTAAGATGGGGAACCTCAGCCCTGCCGATAAATAATGGGCGTAAATTGGCATCCAATGATCTCGAGGTGCTGAACATGCCCTCTCCTTCACTTCAGCTGGCCTAATCAACACTTGAGAAGGGAGATCATATGTCTCAACTATGTGTACTAGGCTCTCCTTACTCAGCCATTCTATCTCTTACCACATCACCTCAGACACAATGTTTGCCTCTACATTATAACATCTCTCACATTCACCTACAACTTCCAAAATATTCATAGGAATTCCCTCTCCTTCAACTACCTCTTCACCTCCCCTTTCTTCCACCATTCTCTTTGACCTAGACAATTCAGTCTCTAGACTAACTTCCTCCATCATCCTAACTTCCTCACTCCCCCCAACACTCATTGTTTCTCTTGATGACATATCTTCCATTTTGTAGCTTTCACTACACAGAGTAGAAGGTGGGATGTAATTAGGATCTTCAATAAACTATAATTCACGCTTTATGTAACTCTCACTCCTAAACCTAACCTCTTTCAAAGGACTTAGATCTAAATCGGAAAGGGTGAAAAGAGGATCAAACTCTTCACTAGTATCAGAATTAGCAAAAAGACATTAAATTATCTGATCTCGGTAGTGCAGAACTTGGTTGTATTTAAAACAAAGTAGTCAATACCGTACCGGCATGCGTACTGGTTTTGCTACTG
>BPVZ01000025.1:480397-501023 GCA_020521535.1 Rubroshorea leprosula | reverse complement strand
AAAAATGGAATTTTTGCTTTTTAAGTTTGAATTGATTTGAATTGTAGGCGGCAATTGTACTAAAAAATGGAAGATTGACAAGAGACAGCTGGATGTGAGAACATATGAGGATTTGCGCGCTGGAAATTGCAGGGCTGGCCAAAACGACGTCGTTTTGGCCAGGAAATCTTTTTTTTTTTTGAAATTCTTGCATATTATACCGGTTAAATTTCGGTGTACCGGCCAGTATGTCGAAATTTCGGCCAGTACACCGAAATTTGACCGAAATCACCAGATTTTGACCGAAACGAAATCCTTTCTTACTCCGTTTCGGTCTACTCCCAAAACCGGTACGTACCGATTGTACCGGCCGGTACGGTACAGTATATACTTCTTTGATTTAAAAACACTCCACTTAAAAGTTCGATCGTACTAGCTCGGTTGAAATTTTGGTAGAACTTCAATAGCAAATACGGCAAAAGTAGCAAAAATTTACATAAATATGACTATATATACCAATGCGTATATGTGCTTCAACAATTGTGATTAATCTTATTTAACAGTCATAATTAGACCGCTTTGAATTCGACAGTTAATTCCTAATGAAACTCTTTTGAATTCGATGGTTCATTTTTGGTTGCGTCAATTGAGCTATTTTAGTTACTTTTTACAGCCTGTATTTATTATACACGTCTTTCAAAAGACAGATGTCGTATCATGTACTAACTTCGTGTCAGGCTTTTTCCATGGGCCTAACTAAGCCCAGCCCAAATCCTTTGTTCATACAAATGTCTTTTATTATTACAACGTATTTAACCTTAGTAACCACAAGTCACCAATCTTACTTTGACTACAGCCCCAATAACCACGAGTTACCAATTTTATTTCAACTACGGCCTCAGTGATCAGGAGTCAACCAATTTTACCTTGGCTTTGACCCTAGTGACCACGAGTTACTAATTTTACTTCGGCTACGGCCTGATGACCATGAGTCACCAATCTTACCTCGTCTATGGCCTCAGTGACTCCGAGTCACCAATTTTACCTCGATTACAACCATAGTGACTACACGTCACCAATTTTATTTCGATTATGGCCATAATGCAATGATTACTATAGTCAAATCATATACTACATAGGTTTTTACGTACTTCTTTCATTAATTGAACCTCTAACATTTCATCACATTCCATCATGCATTTCCAAATGATTATACACAAGCCTTGCCACCTTTGACTACATCATTCACAAGTGAATGACTTCGAGGGTGGAATAGTGTAAAGATAGGTCTGAGGTCAAAACCTCAGACGTACTGCTACATTTCTTTAATGACCAAGATAACTCGTAAGTTCAGTTCTTCCCCGTCATACACTTGCATGATAGCTACAGTAGGTAAAGATAGGTCTGAGGTTAAAAACCTCGGACGTACTGCTGCATTTCTTTAATGACCGAGATAACTCGTAAGTTCAGTTCTTCCCCGTCATACACTTGCATGATAGCTACAGTAGGTATGTCCGCACCCAATTCTCTATTCCCAAGATCATCACCTGAATAGACATGTTAGACTTCAATTATCTTGTTAAGGAAGCCACACGGATACCTCATTAAGGCCTATAAATACCCCTAGGGCCCACCTCAAAAAGGTAATTGAAATTGACCTAAAACTTGTTTTTCCATGATTCTTAAAGGTAGACCAGATTATTGTTGACTTAAGCATCGAAGTGTCTACCCCGAGAGGATCCACCTTAGGGCTTTGTAGGTCAACTTGAAGAGAAGACTTGGACTGAAGAAGATCTACTGTTTCATTGCAATTACAGAAAGGAAGCTCAATCGTCGGCAGTTTGAAGGGATGGCTACCAGTTATTTTATTTGAGAAGAGAGAGAGAAATCGAGGCTTTATCTAGAAGAAGAAGAAGGTTCAACCTTCTTTTTTTTTTATCTTTATCTCTTTTTTTTTTTTTTTGTAATAGTGAGTTTTTGGGTTTTGGGTTTGACTAGTTAGGTCGAATGAGCTTCGGTCTCTTTTATTGAAATGAGTCAGTGTTGGATTGGGTTTAACTTTAGTGGGCTCAATGTTGGGATTTAAGTTGGATTTGTAAATTTGTCTTGATGAATTTCATCCCTCCAACTTTTGATTTCTTCAATTGAGTCCCTTGTCTTAATTTCTTTCCACTTCTTCGTGAAATTCCCTTTTGCTCACAAACTTAACAATGAAAACAAAACAAAAGATATTAGTTAAAATAAAGATAAAACTAAAACAAAATTTTATTAAAAATTTGAGTTATGATAGTAATCTATGAGTTATGGACTGTTGATAGTCAACATTCTTATCTCTCTTTCAAACTTGGCATGGCAACAAGGAATATCTACTAGTTTCAAACACTAACAATGACATTTTTTTTTTCTATTTTATAGCTTTCTACATATCATTTTAGTGATTGCTATGTAATCTTTAGGTATAGGTGGCTTTCTACATTTAATTGTCCTTATCTATCATGGGCATAATTTTCATATGTATCTAGTGCTATAGTATATAGCTTCCACTTGGCTCTTGGTGTCATGATATAAGGATTCGTATGTAATTTCATTACTCCTATTAATAAAATTCTCAATTTTTCATAAAAAAAAAATAATAATAAGGGGAGTAACCTTTGGTGTGCTCTTAACCCTACCCTTTGCTATCAGTCTTTCTCTAGGATTTTCTCTTCTCTAATAAAAGTTGGTTTTCTTTTCCTCTCATTACTTGTTCACTTCATTTTTCTCTTGTTTTTTGTGCAAGGCTCATCATGCATGAGGAGTGTTGCCTTACGTGGGGTTTGTCATTGTGAAGGGCTTGTCATGGGCTTGTTGAGTATGAATGGAGCTTATATTGTGAGTGGTGCAATAGGTCACAATAGGGTATTACCTTAGTTTGGTTGAAAAATGAGGGTTAGCAAGCTATACCATCAAACGATGGGAAGCCATGAGAGATATCATTAGTGTAGGAATGGAATTCAATGGTTCACAAAGGGTAGAAAATTTGAGTTAGGGTGGTAAGGCGTTGATAAGAAAGAGAATTAATCTCAATCATTGAGGAATGGCAAGCATATAAGTGAAACTGGGGAAAGATGTTTCTTCTCTAGTTTGTAAATAGACTTGACATTAATAAAGCTATGTGGAAGGCACCCTAAAATTTTAGCAAGTTTCTTGTGGTTCCCAAGAAATTTGATTTTTCTCTTTTGCCACGACAATATGATTTTTTTAAGAATCTTTTCTAAATTTACATACATGATTTTCCCATGGGTTTACGTAATGAAAAGGTAGGTTTCGGGCGTGGAAGCTTGATGGGAGGGTTCTTGAGGACAATAAGAGTAAAAAAAATCATTACAATTTTGGATTTGCTTACCTATAGAGAAACCATTATGTTGATTTACAACATCCAGTGTTGCAACATAGGAAACTAGAAGACTTCATCTAAAGTATAAACAATTGCTTGATTTCCATTACCTTTGCAAGTGTATAATCCATTATGAGAATGATTGTTGAGGTGGGATATTGAATTAAGGAAAGTGGTAAGAAAATTGTTTAAGTGATATAATGCTTGGCTTAGGGATGATTGGATGGATGCCCTCTTGAGTTTAAGGGACTTGATTTCTCTTCCTTTTCTTATTAATGTTTTAAAACCTAAATTGGTGATCCATTCATTTTGACCACCAAGTCTGATTCAATAAGATCAGTCAAATTGATTGGTCTAATTAGTTAACTTAATAAATATTATTAAATCAATTTTATTAATTTTAAAATTATTTTTATCTTAATTGATTTTTTTTTAAAAATTGATTGAAATAATTTTTACATTAATTGATCAAAGTAGTTATTGATTTTAAAAAATTTATTTCCAAATTTCATTACATTTTCATAATTGATTTCAAATTAATTTCATTCATTAAATTTATTAAAATACCTAATATATTTTTCATTTATCAACCATCTAAAGCATTGTTACACTCACTCATCAATTTTTTTCTTTTGATTTTAGATTGCACAATGGAAGACAACTTTCTCTTATTCCTAATCTCACTTCGCTTGCATGTCATATAATTCAAATTTAAAATCTATTACTTTCATGGGAAGGATATTACCATTAAACTATTTAAGTTATTAGTAACTCTCACATCCATCTTAATACTTTCTTATAATGGTATTTACAAATTGCTTATCAATAAAGGCTACCTACCATACTTATTATATTTTCATGATTGATCTCACAAAACGATCTAAAATATCATCTAAAATATCACTAACACTCACATTGTAAGCAAGAAGTTTTGTTGGTGTATCCAAAAAAGTAAATAAAAAGTTGCTAATGATACATGCATGTTGAGTTTCCTTGATAGGTTAGCTGAATGTATTCACTTTCTTCAGCACCTACATATAAGGCATAACTTTGTAAAATAAAATTTTGCCACCTAACAACTCTTACTATGTGTTAATTTATACATCGTTTGATATGAACAATTTAGGATTGGTGTTATTGTGTTTCATGCAATTCTCACTAACAAATAACAGCAACAACTATTGTTATTTTTTATCCAATCAATTATTGTAAAATTTTTTTTGATATTTAATTTAATATATATAAATAAATGATAGTTAATATTTAATAAAAAAAGTATTATACTAATATATAAAATGTATCTTGTGAACCTAATTGACTACATTTTTGTTCTCTGTTATAAATTGTTCAAAGACTAGTTTTTTTTTTTTTTTTTTTTTACAATGGTAATGGTTAAAAAATTAAAATGAATTAGTTGTTAATAATTAATTTTCAAATTAGATGAATATTTCACACAAGACATACGGCTATCAAACTTACTCAAGTTTGAGGTCCAACCATTGAAATTAAAGAACCGGTTGTGTGTTTAAAGACTAGTTAGTACTCTTACAAAGGGAACCAAAAACTGAGACGGTGCACCTTTTTGGGGGAGCATAACTGCGAATGTTTATGTTTTGTCACACGAGAAAGAAATTGGAAAAAAGAGAGGATTATGCCTCTTGTATGGCTGATGCTGATGAAATAATCGGATGCAACTTTAAAAAAAAAGACGAAGGAAAAGGTCCGCGAGGTTGAAATCAGGCGGTGCATTAATTGACCCACTGGGTTACTGCCACTCTTCACTTTCAATTCAGCTGTTTAGGGCTTAAATAGGGTTTTGTATGTCATCGTCATTGCTCCGACCCCTGCAACTCTTTCCCGCCCGATTTTTCCCTTTTTTCTTCTTTATGCTACCAATCTTCAAGTGCTCATTCTCTCTCCTAGGGTTGCATTAACCAAAATGGTGTCTCCAAAACAACTTCTCTCCACCATCGAATCCTCGCTTCTTGGCCCCTCTCCTCCTACGCCGGCGCAGCGAATCGAGCTCCTTCATGCCATTCGCAGCTCCATCTCTTCCCTCAAATCCCTCCTGTCCTTTCCGGTGCTCTCTTATTCTTCGATTCTTCAACAATTTCTGAAAACTTTGAATCAGCTAGTGGTTTCTGTGGACCTAATGATTTCTCCTTTTGATTTTGTAGCCCCCGAAACCCTCAGACCGGGCGCAGGTCCAGTCCAGAGAAGTTAGGCTTCCGGATTCTCCACCAATTTCACTTGATGATCAGGATGTGGAGACTGTAAGTTGAACCTGAATCTGTTTGTTGTTTTTTCTATACTCTTTCTGCAATGTGTTGTTTATTCTGCTGTTTTCTTACCGTAACGCTAACATGTCTTTGATTATAGGCCTTGAAATTGAGTGACGACTTGTATCTAAATGAAATAGATTGTGTTCGTCTTCTTGTTTATGCTAATCAAGAGGTAGTTCTCTTTCCTCTTTGCTTGTCATAATTTCTCATCGGTGTCTTATTTGTATTCCATTTTTGTATTGTCATAATTTTGTTTTTTCTTACTTTCCATTCCAGTGGGGCTTAATGGGACGAGAGCCATTAGAGATTTTGCGTCTTGCAGCTGGACTGTGGTATACTGAGAGACGAGATTTAATAACAGCTTTATATACACTTCTAAGGGTTGGTCTTTTCTTCTGAAATTTCAGGCTCTTTTATCTTTGGATTGCAATCATATTTTACTGTTATTCAAATGGTTGTTATGACTGTTTCTTTTTGTAGGCTGTTGTGCTCGACCAAGGACTTGAAGCTGATCTTGTCTATGACATCCAGAAGATTCTCGAAGATCTTGTCAATGCTGGACTCAGACAGCAGTTGATTTCTTTAATTAAGGTTTGAATCCTTTGCTCTTAAAAAAAAAAAAAAAAAAGGTTTGAATCCTTTGAAATTATTTATTTTACACGGTCATCCACTTCAAATTAGTTACTGTGTTGTTAGTTATTCTGTTATTTGAACTATTCTTAATTTTAGTAAATTTTGCCAGTATGTTCAGGAACTTGTGACTGACAACAACTGCAGTGTTCGATAATTCATCTTGTCACAGTTCATACTTCTAAGTTCTTAAGACAATTTTATATGGTTTTCTGGCTGGAGTTTGTCATAGACTTAGGGTGCGGTTGGGATTGTTGTGAAGTACTGTTACTGTGGCTGTAGCTGTGTTGAACTATGTTATGCTATAACTATAGCTGAAAGTTAGTTTGGTGTTTGGTTGTTTATTTCTTAAAAGTATTATGGATGAAATATGGTAGATATTATTAATTATTAATTAAAATTTTAAAAATATTGTAAGGTATATAATTATTAAAATAGATAATATTTATTATTTTTTAATAATTTAAGTTTTTTAAACTTGTTACTATTATTAAAATATTAGAAATTATGATATAATTAAATTATATGAAATTGGGTTTTAATGTGTAATTTTATAATTATATTAAATATTAGATGTTCTCTGTAAAAGCCACAACCAGAAAATTCAAAAATAAGGTTTCTGGTTTTATATATAAAATTACCATAGATTTACTGTGGTTTTCTATAGCTTTTAGAAAAAGCAGTCTGAAAAAAAATTACCAAATACATATATATCTAAAAACACCATATGGCTACACGAAAATGCTCCCAACCACAATCCCAAACACACCCTTAATTGGAGCACTTCATTAGTATTTTAAAAATAAGGCAGCAAGTGAATAAGTGTATATCCATTGCATACATTTATAACAGACCATGGTCTAACATCTGATGTCCCATTTTATTTGTCTCTATGAGTGTGGGGCAGCATTTGCATGAAATATATGAGGCAGATGTAATTTGTAGTTGTATTGTTCTTAAATGCTGTTATTTATATGGCTTACCAAAAGAAAAAAAAAAAAAAAGAAGAAGCTGTTATTTATATTTATTGTCAACAGTTTGGCCCTAAGATCTTTCTGGATCCCAAGCCAACTGTTAACTACTACATAACCTAGAAGCTATATGAAGTATGCACATTAATGGAGGTCAGTATAAATATGATTCAGTTTTAGATTATCCTGATGGTTTGATCTCTCTTCTATTCAATAATACTTATTTCTGCAAGAATTCCAATTCGTATAGCCAATGCATTATGGTCTAAAGACTTCTTTTGGGGGTACCTTCAGGGAATATAGAGTGTTCCAAGGTACAACCTGGGTGGTTTAACTTAGTTAACGTTTTCTTAGATTGAGAAATTAATCTGTCTCTTGCTTGTTAGATCTCATTATGTTTTGGAAAAATGAGTTTAAGTTGAATTCAACTTTTAGTGCACTCATCTCTTTATATTTTTGGTACAACATCCATGTCAAAGATGCATAAAAATTCTACCAGGGAAATATTAGAAGAATTATGGTGTCAGGGCTCACTGATAAACTAAACAATCTAACCATATCAATACTTTGGCTGCAATTTTTGTGGCTTCTGGGGTAGAAAATGATCTGAGTCATATTTTCAGTTTCAATTACTTGGTAAAATGATGAGTGTGAGTAAAAGTTAATGGTTTTAAGAATATTTTTTTATTTTTAACTCAAGTCTTACCTAATCATGGGGCTTTTATGGTCTACTGATGAAGCTTTTAAGATGGAAAAGAAGTTTGTAAGTGCAGCAGATAAGGTATTGAGAAGAGTCCTCTTCTTTAAAGCCAGGGAACCCAACTTCTTGTTTAGAAACCATCATTAGAAGATGGTGCTATGAAGGCATAGTAGACAATAGTGAGGGTGACAGGCATCAATGGGGGCCACTTAGATGGTGAATTGTCACTAACATTTCCTAGAGCAATGATGGTATTGAAGGACCCTCCTGCAGGGATAAGTGAGGTTTTATTGGGTAACCAGCACTCTGCTGAGTTTGTTGTTCTAGGAGTTTCTATTCTATCTTCCACACCAGAAAAAAGATTCAACCAGGTTTTGTTAGGATGCTTACTCTGAATGGAAGCTTGTTATATTTGTCCAGACAGACCCTTTTTTTAATATTATTTTTTCTGTTGTTGCATTTTGAAACATTTCTTCTCGTGTACTTATAGTTTGCATACCCTGGGATGTTATGATGGATTTTCTGATTCTTTGCAATTTATCCTGTATTTACTTTAATAAATTTCCCTTGATCAATTGTAGAATGAGAAATTGTATCTTTTTGTTTGTCTTAGGTGTTACTATTATGTTTTCCATTTTCTATGTTATTTTTACCTGTATTTTGTCTGATTTTTAGGAACTCAATCATGAAGAGCCAGCTGCTTTGGGTGGGCCACTTGCTGAGCACTATCTTCTTGATTCTAGAGGTGCTCTCGTTGAGCGGCGAGCTGTGGTTTGTAGAGAAAGACTCATACTTGGACATTGCCTTGTCCTTTCTGTTTTAGTTGTTCGGACTAGTAAGCCACCACTTATGTGCTTTCTTTCCTACTTCCTGCCCCTTCTATTCTGATTACTTCTATTTAGTTGCTTTGGAACTTTTCTCTTTGTTTTGCATCTTCTAAAAGAAGCTATAATCATTAAGGTGCTCTGAGGATGCTATGATATTCACTTTATGCAGGTCCAAAAGATGTTAATGATGTTTTTTCTACTTTAAAAGATAGTGCTGCTGAGCTTAAGGATAGCAACAGCACTTTAAAACACCAGGCATCTCTCTCTCTCTCTCTCTCTCTCTCTCTCTCTCTCTCTCTCTCCTGAAAGGTGGCTTTTTTGTTTTTATGTTTTTCCACCCATGGACATGCCTGTGTGCAATTTCACATAGATTGATGGACTTTCATGTATGTAAACTATGACTTTTTTTTTACCCCTGTGCAGATTACCTATAGTCTTCTTTTTTCACTTATCATCGCCTTCATATCAGATGCTCTTAGTGCTGTACCTGAAAAATCCTCTGTCCTCTCCTTAGATGCATCCTTTAGGAAGGAGTTCCATGAAATGGTAAGATGATCAATAATGTTTCCATTTCCCTTTATCTCTTGGTAATGATCATTGTTCTGATAATTTTCAACATCGCTGAAACTTGTTATTTTAATCTTGTAGGTGATGGCTGCAGGAAATGAGCCAAATGTTGAGGGCTTTGTTGGTGGCATAAGGCTTGCATGGGTTGTGCATTTAATTTTAATACAAGATGAAATTGGTTTAAGGGAGTCAGTCTCCAGTGCTTCATCAAATGATCTGGGCCATATAAATATGTGCTTAGAATCAATTTTCTTGAACAATATTTTCCATTTTTTACTGGAGAAAGTTCTTAGAACTGCTGCTTTCCAGGTTGGTTTGTTTTAACATTTTCTGTTTGTATTTTATAACCATTGGCATATGAGTATAGCATGCAGTGCAATTTATTAATTTCTAACAACTAAACTGAAAAGGCACTTATGTACTCTTGCATGGGTTGGGGTTCATCACTATCTCAAAAGTTATCACTAACTTCATGGATCTTGGTATTTGTTCAGATAAGGATCTTGTTATTTGTTTAATTAATAAATTTTATTTGATTAATTAATACAAATGCAGATTTCACTGTGCATGGATGGACTCTGAATTTATGAGTATTGGAGTGCTTTATTTCTTTGACATTGTTTTTTGTTTTATTATGTGCTTTCTGGGGCCAATCTAGTGGCATGGGATGGGAAATGAAGCATGGTCTTGGGGAGGGCAAAAATTAAGGGTTAAATAGCAGCAAAGGATAGGAAATAAATGTTGGTAATTAAGATCTCTAATCGGTTATGTTGTTGAATAAAGAATGAATTTGGAAAACTGAGATTGAGAATTGGTGTTTTTTCTGCTGTTGTTGCAAATGGAACCAAGACATGAAAAGTATGTTTTAACCAATTGAGTTTGGTTAGGGTTTGTGAAAAGCAATTTTCTGGGGTTGATGGGGACAATTTTAAGGATGTTAAGTCAAAATGTTGCTGAAAGTTAAAAATAAGGATTATTATAAGATAAAGATCTTAGATACATGTCTCAATTTCTTTTGGAGGAATGCCAAGGTCCAAAGAATCCACATAGGGTTAAACTTGCTTTATACCATTTAGGAGAAAAAGCATAATGCTGTTAAATTTTTATCAACTTAGTACTTGACAATTGAAGGAATTAAATGCTTACATATGCTTCTATCTAACAAGGAGTTCAGGTTCAAGAATTGAGATAGCAATCTGTTAGAGCTCACTTCAAAGAACTCCTAAACAATATAACCTTACCACAGAAAACACTTAGAATAAGACTGTTGGAATAAAATATATACAGTTTCCAGCATACTCTTGATATCTAAATCTATGTAGACTATAATGAAATAAAAGCAACATGTTTCCCTCATATATAATTACAAAATATAAACAATGCCTGAGTTTGTATGCTATTTTTTTGAGTACCTAAATCTCACCAAGATTAATTGAAAACCACACTTTAAATTTTCTTAGTGCTTAGTCTTTCTCTATATCAAATTGCTTTCATTATTGGCTCATGCCATGCCCATTCCTTCTCTAATTTTTGGAAATCTTTTATCCATCAATTCTTTAGTGCGTGCATTTTTTGTGTTTGTTTTCTCTGTTCTGCATTCAAGAAAACTTGTTTTCTATGTTGTTTGTGCTTGCTATACAATGTTGAATGGATGATTAATTTAAGTTAGTAAGTTGATTTTATCATTTTAGTTTCTCCTTTTGTTTCTTATTGAATATTCGTAAGACAGTTTTCCTTGCATGTTTGTAATTTTGCAGAATGAGGATGAGGATATGATATATATGTATAACGCTTACTTACATAAGCTGATTACTTGCTTCCTTTCCCACCCACTTGCCAGGGACAAGGTTAGTTGAATCTTTCCCTTTCTTTCTCTATATTATAAAAGTATTTTAGGGAGTCTTATGCAGAGGGTAGTTTCATAAACTTTACAAATACTTATTATTGATTTTGATTTTTTAAATATTATTGGTAGAGGCAACTTCAAATTGTCTGTCTAGTAATTCCATCTTGATTCTTCTTTCTTTTAAAGGAAACAATGGTGAGAGACCTTCTAGGCGTTATATGCATATTTGCATCTTTCTTGTTTAACCATGTTTTCTGATGTGGACAACTGCATGTGGTTGAACATAGTTTCTTTTAGCTTGCATGAGGTTCATTTTTGTGATTGGCCTCAATTTATTGCTTCCTGGTGACCAGATATATACTACTGTGTATGTGATGAATGTGTTCCTCTATGCGTGTCTGAATGCTTCCTTGCAGGGTTCCAGTTCATCTAATGTAGTTACTAGGATCATGTATATATATACATATACATTGTTTGGTTGTCCACTTAGAGCTTGCTCTTGGCCTTTTAAAGTTTTTCAAGTAGATGGATGAACTTGTTTTTTCTATATATGGTTTCATCTCAATGGTAGCCTATCTTAGAAATAGTGTTAATATCCTTGGTATTATTATTAATTTCTTTATTAATCTTGTTGCATTGCTGGAAAACTTTAAAGTAATTTTAGGAAGATCTAATGCACATTTCTTAGGCAACCAAACCACTGTTTTTATTTGTCATCCGTTTATCATCAATACAATTGTGCTGACCACTCCCATGCCTATGGTTCTGCATGAAATTTTTTCTGAAAAATGCCAAAAACCGTTGGTTGTCCTTGTACTTGTGTTCAGTTACACCTAAAAAGTAATTATGTGAATCATTGTCACCTTGACTATTTTAATGTAATCCTTTGTTCTAGGTGAAAGAGTCAAAGGATAAGGCTATGACCATGCTTAATTCATATCGCACAGCACCAGATTTTGTACACGAAAGCACCTTGCATGGTCAACAGGCCACTGAGAGTGGTCCTTTACCTTTTGTTTCTCTCTTGGAGTTCGTGAGTGAAATTTATCAGGTTTGTGAATAGTATGTGTATCTCCTGTTAATTTAAAAGCCAAAAAAACTTATTTCTGATATGCATTCTGTTGTTGTATTAGCAGTCCAATTGAAATGTTTTGGAATCTGGAGATTTCAAGATGAATTTGTTCCTAATTGAAAATTTGAGCACTGAATCTTGTATGTTTTATTTTAGTGTTTCATTGGCAATTCTAAATTTGACCTTGTTATTGGTATATCAGATAGAACCTCTTTACAATGTTTTGATTGGTAAAAGCCAATGGTCATTTCTTTTTCATGGATGGATATGTTTTTCTTTCATCTTTTCATCTCCCACTCTTTTATTTTTTTTCTCTTGTAAAACTTTTGATTGAAGTAACAACCCATTTCATTTAGTTTATACAAAAACCTTTTGTAATTCATAACCTTTTATTCTCATTATTGAATAGTCTCTAAATGTAGACATGATGTCTAAAAATATCCAATTTACTCTGCAGTTTTTTTTGGTACTAATGGTGGGCTATACAAGAGGTGATAGCCCTCCCCTTTTCCCAAATCCCTCCCCACCCGACTCAAGGTTTGAACTTGAGATCTTCAACTCGGAATCTCAAGCTCCTAACCCATTGGGGGTCCAATTTACTCTGCAGTACTTCTGTTTTTATCCTGCTGTGTTTATTCACTTGATCATTTTCTTTTCCCTACTGTTGTGCTTATCTATATTCTTATTTTATTAATGAACTTTATCCATAATTCTTTTAGAGGGAACTAGAGCTTTTGTCTGGCAATGACGTCTTGTGGACATTTGTGAACTTTGCTGGAGAAGATCACACAAATTTTCAAACTCTTGTGGCTTTCTTGAATATGCTGAGTACCTTGGTATGTTACAAACATAATGCTCTTCATAAAGCCTGCTTTTTTTATCCTTTGTCATACCTTACATTTGTAATATAATTGATGTTCTTTTTAGGCTTGTAGTCAAGAAGGTGCTTCAAAGGTTTATGAGTTATTACAGGGCAAAGCATTTCGTTCTGTTGGATGGAGCACACTGTTTGATTGCTTAACAATTTATGATGAAAAGTTCAAACAGTCCCTCCAGACTGCTGGGGCCATGCTACCGGAGTTCCCCGAGGGGGATGCAAAGGCCTTGGTTGCATATTTAAATGTTCTTCAAAAGGTTGTGGCTTGTTTCTTTTGAAAACAATTTATAACCTGTCCAATATTTTTCCTTTGATTTTGATTGTTTTATAGGATGCTCTTTTTCCTCTTGATTATCATATTTGTGAGTCTATCATTTCTCATGTGGCTTTCTCAACCAACTTCTTTAAGCATTATGTGCCAACAAGCATGATTATCATTGGCTCTTGTTTATTAGAATTTGTTCTGTCTATGTAGACTCAGTAATGTGTCACACATGGATTTTCATTATGGGCAACTAGAGTGTTGGAATGAAAGATTTTCATCATGGGGCGTTCACTCTATGATGTGTCACACGTGGATTTTCATTATTTTTATTGGCATGTGATCACAATGGCTTTCTGTTTGGATCTTAATTTTTATTTCTTTGATGGCAAGGTGCTTCAATTGACATTTTGATTGCCTTTCTTCTTGATTTTGTTTACATAAGTATTGTTGTTCAAACTTGAAAGTTGGAGGAGAGTTGTGTGGTTTTAATTTTTTCTTTGTCTTGTTCATGACTGTGTCGTAAATGCATTTAGTTCTCTCTTTTCCATTAATATTTGAAGTCACAATGTCTTTGGAATTTACCATTGTGGTTGAGGATTGAACATGTTACTTATCTGCATTCTCCCAAGATGCTGATATGTTTACTGTGTTGTAGGTGAGAGACTTCCACCCTTCCCTCACCAATTGAACCAAAGGGAAAAGACCTACATTAAAGAAAAAAACAACTTGCTTTGATTTCTAACTCATTTGAATTTTATGGGCAAATGGTGGTTTAGAACAGTCATAAATATTAATACTTTATTTACCACAAATTACTGGTATGATGTTTTCTAGATGAAAAATTTTCTGCCTCTCACCCCAACATTGAGGGGGGTGGAAGGACTTATTCTAAGAATTCCTTTTTTCTTTTCATTTAACACTTCTCATTGTTCTTTTCAAGGGGGGAGTTGGGTTATAGACGATAGTTTGCAAGTTATTTAATTCATTGCTGTTCCTGGTCTGCTAATTAAAATTTATGGTCAATATTTTTATTCTTGCTCTTCATGTTTGTGTACCTATTGCGTGTGCATAAATGCTTGTGTTGTGTCTTTGTTCTAACTTTTGGTAGACTTTTTGGGATGAGTTTGGGGGACTTTGCATGGGTGCCTCTTTATGGATGCATGCATACTTATTTTCTCTGGGTAGGATACCCATGTCTATTCAGGGACTCAATTTTATGTTACCTTTATCTTTCCTTGTAGAGAAAATTGATTTTCACTCTTAATTTCACATTTGCTACAGGTTATGGAAAATGGTAATCCTATTGAAAGAAAGAACTGGTTTCCTGATATTGAACCATTATTTAAGCTCCTAAGCTACGAAAATGTTCCACCCTACCTGAAGGTCGATTGCTCATGCTCTCTCTCTTTTAATTGTTTTTTGAGGCTTGTTTTGAAGATTATCTCAGCATGACTCATTCCTAAAGTTGATTTTCAGAGGAGTCTTTTTTAGTTGTTTATATCTCTTTCATTGACAGGGTGCTTTACGGAATGCAATAGCTACTTTTGTCCAGGTTTCTCCTGTACTAAAAGACACTATTTGGAGTTTGCTTGAGCGGTTTGATCTACCAGTTGTTGTTGGGTTACATGGTGCCCAACGAATGACGGCACAGGTTTGGTTATCTATTTGATAATTTAATTCCTTTTTGGTTGGTGTAACTGCATAATTTATTGGTCTATAAGAACAATATTAGTCCTGCACTCTATATTGTTTTTATATATATTGGGTCCTATTTTATCCATCTATGTTCTAAATCACTTCCCTGGTCAGCTGATCAATTAAATATTGTGACCAGAAGGGTTCACATAGCTTTTATTTTGACTGATCTGGTTTTGGGGGCTGTTAGGGCTACTAGCTACTATTAGTTCTGTGGCAGTATGGCACTTTCCATTTTATCCACTCATGCTCAATCTTTTCCATTTTTCTATTTCTCCCTTCTAATGAAATCATTTTTAGTTATTGGCATTTTTAATGAATGCATGATATGGGAGTTTTCTCATGATTTTTATAGAATACTTATCTGTCACATGGGTGGAAGCATAGAATCTTCTTCCCATCCCCACCCTACTTCTCTTGTTCATTTAGCGCAAATTGTTTGATATTGTATTTAGTTTGTTGATCAATTCTTTCTTTTTTCCTTTTTATTTGTTGTTGTTGTTGTTGTTGTTATTATGATTATTATTGTTATTATTATTATTATTATTATTATTATTATTATTATTATTTTATTTTATTTATTTTTAAACTTAGTCAAACGTTATTGTCCCTTATCATGCCACCACTGTGTTTCTCTCATGCGTAAAGATAGTTTGCCTATTACAATTAGAATATCTCTATATGAATATTTGTGTTAATAGTTGTTTTGATAAGATTAATTAGTTACATAAACTGCAAAAGCGTCATGGGTTTTTTGTGTAGTCAATTGCATTAATTTATGGGCAAGTCAGGCTAGCATATTTGATTTGATGACTTTGGCTGTTTAGAAAGAGAAAAAGTTATCTGCTGTTTATGCTAAATAGAATGTTATTTTTGTATTGACAGGTTTATGACATGCAATTTGAGTTGAATGAGATAGAAGCAAGAAGAGAGCAATACCCTTCAACAATATCTTTCCTTAACCTGTTAAATGCTCTTATTGCTGAGGAAAAAGATGTCAGCGACAGAGGGCGGAGGTACTGCAGTTCCTTGGAATTTCAATTTCATTTTAACTCGTTGCACCTTTTGACTTTAGAGCCTTTCTTGCAGATTCTTTGGCATCTTCAGGTTCATTTATGATCATGTGTTTGGGCCATTCCCCCAAAGAGCCTATGCCAATCCTTCTGAGAAATGGCAATTGGTTGTTGCTTGTCTTAAGTATTTTCATATGTGAGTACCCAATTTACTGTAGCTCCTTCAGTGATCTTGGCTTTTTAGGAATCATCTAACTTGTAATGGTTTTATTTAAGTTAGTATTTCATTTGTTTGACACTTTTCCACTTATCATTTTCTTTCCAAAACCTCATTAATAATATTTGAGGAACTGCATTTTTCATCTCTAACGTTTTGGTCAAAGTAGAGGTTGGTTTCCTTTGTTAGTGTTGTAGCCCACAATCCTTTTTGTAGTTTCTCAAGTAGTGCAATTTGTTTGCTTGGTTTATTAAATCTTGATGGAAATTCTGTACACCACCTAAATGGCGTCAAGTAATACCCACAAATCTTTTCAGAAAGTATTAAGGATCATTTTTTTATTTACCCATAAATATCAAATCTACTGCTTTTATACTTTGTTTGACTTTAATTAATGATTAACTAATTATGTTTGAAAAGAAGAAAATAAAAAAAATGGTTCTCCTACGTGGGACCAAGTTTGGTGCTGCTCTGTTGGAATACCTCAATGGTGCTGCCACTGGAGCTCCACCTTTGGAGCAGATGTGCTCTGGTCTAAATGACCTAATTGGTGCTTCCATCCAAGCACTGCTGGTGCTCTTGTGCCAGGTCAATGCTTATGTATGGAAGCATCAGATTGTTGCTTTGGTGTTCTGGTGGAGGAGCACCTCTGGTGAGTTGGATTTTTCTTGTCAGTTTATTTTTATTTTTTAATTAATATAAAATATAAAATTAATAGTTTTACTAATTAATAAATTTGATTAAATATAATCAGGGTTAAAAACTTCATTTCAATGTACCTAAAAAAAATTAATTTCATGACCATGAATCTATAATTATAATTAACGTGGGATTATTTGACAAAATTTGATGGTAAAGGGAAAATGAAAAAGATATTCCAGAGGCTAAATTGATGATTTGGTGTAGTATTAAGTACTTAAAGTTTCCTTTCCCATTCCTTCTTGGTTTTTAGCCTTTTCTAAGTTTTCTGGGTCATCGTGGTGCTGCATAGGTGACAAATTGATTTCAGTTTCATGCAATGGTTGCCACAAAAAAAGGGAATTTACCTGTATTTTTGTTTTAGTTCCAATACTTTTTGATTTTTTAAATTAGACTAGTACTTTGGTTATCCCTTTGCTTTGTTATCTCATTAACTGTCTTTTGGGTGAATGGAAGGTTTTAAAATATTGCAAGTTTATTTCATGTATTATACAGGATGCTTACAATGTATGACATTCAAGATGAGGATATTGAAAGTGTTGTTGATCGATCACAAGTTTCAATTGCAACACAACAAACTGTGCCTCAGATGCAGGTTCCAGTCATAGAGCTGCTAAAAGTATGTTTTTTCCATTGACAAAAAATTTTACAGAAATTTAAATCATGTTAAACATGCTTGTCCTAACTTAGTAATTTGACCGTTTTAAAAAATGATGACTTCATCAACCGGTGTTAATTTCTCATCTTATTGCATCATCAACCCATTGTTGGCATCTTTCTTTTGGCAGGATTTCATGAGTGGTAAAACTGTTTTTCGAAATATTATGGGTATCCTTCAGCTGGGAGTAAATTCAGTAATTACAGAAAGGACTAATGAAGTCTATGGGCAACTTCTAGAAAAAGCTGTGCACTTATCACTGGAAATTATGATTCTTGTCTTGGAGAAGGATTTGCTTCTTTCTGATTTCTGGCGTCCTCTATACCAGGCAAATATCTTATCTTTGCTGGTTCTTTAATTTAATTTCTTCATAGTCATGTATGTACTTCAGAGTCCCTATGTCATGTGATGGACTAAGTTGGCAATGGCTTAGCAAAATTTTGAGTGAATTTTGGATAAGAAATCAATTTCCAATGATCATCAAGTTTTTGAAATTAAAATCTGACTTTGATTAAATAATCTGGTGTCTTTTTTAATTTATCTGTACTGAGCAATTTGCACAACTTTTGGGTTTTCTACATGAGGCTTTTTCCAATGCTTCTTTACAGAGGTTATTGTTAACCACAGGCTCTTTTTATCTGTTCCATTCTTGGCCTCTGCTCTTGAGCATCTTCTCCACAGTTAGCAGAGCCTCTGGAAACTTGTGAATGCTTCATTTGCAGTTTTGTGTTAATAGATTTCCCACGATGATAATATTGAGAGTGGAGAAGGTTCTAAAGGCCATATTTTATTTATATTATATGAGAAATATTACTGTGTGGTTATGTGTTTCTGTTAATGTGTATGCTTTCCCATATGTGCACACAGTTAGTCTCTGCTGAGTGAGATTCCTTCTTGTATCATATGACAACAGCAACTTTGATTCTTAAGCAGCAGTAATAAGATTCTATTGCTCTTAATGAATTTTTGTGTCTGACAAATAGTGAAACTAAAAAACCTGTCAAGATTTTTCATGCATCTGTATGATTTGTTTGGAAAATAATAATATATACAAAAGGAAAAACGCAATCTTACTACTTGACCATTCTCCTTGCAGCCCGTGGACATTATACTGTCTCAAGATCATAATCAAATTGTAGCTTTGTTGGAGTATGTTAGATATGATTTTCTACCTCAAATTCAGCAGTGCTCTATCAAAATCATGAGTATTCTAAGGTTTCCCTGTTTTCCACTTGTCTTTTTCTTTTCCTTTTACATTTTTCTTTTTTATATTTACTGAGAGCTGATTTGTTATTGACACTGCTTTTGGTCAAAGTTCTCGCACGGTTGGGCTGGTTCAGCTGCTGCTAAAATCCAATGCTGCCAGTAGCTTGATTGAGGATTATGCTGCCTGCCTTGAGTTACGGGCAGAAGAATGTCAGGTTATAGAGAACAGTGCTGATGATCCAGGGGTTCTAATATTGCAGGTAATCTGAGTTTTTATTTATGTATTGGAAGAACTTAAATGCTTTGAACAGTTTCTAGAAAGGCCACTTATTTTTACCCTGAATTTTTCAGCTGCTGATTGATAATATTAGTCGGCCTGCTCCAAATATTACTCATTTACTGCTAAAGTTTGATCTTGACACTGCAGTTGAACAGACAGTTCTGCAGCCGAAATTTCACTACAGGTTTTATTGATTTAAACTTCAAAGTTTAAAGTTATATGAGTGTTGAGTCATCCCTTGTACACTTAATTGTGAGTTTTTCAGTTGTTTGAAGGTCATTCTTGAAATGTTGGAGAATCTTTCTAAGCCAGATGTAAATGCATTACTTCATGAATTCAGTTTTCAGGTTAGTGGTTGTGATCTGGATTTCAAAATTTCTTTTTAAAAAATTTCTAGCTTTTACCCATCAATTTCTGTGTTCTTAGAACCAGTAAAATTTCCCATGCTTTTTTAGAGTTTTAAGATTTCATTTTTAAGTTTTCAACCGTTCAATTTGTGCAGCTTCTTTATGAGTTGTGTTTGGATCCATTGACTTGTGGTCCTACATTGGATCTGTTGAGTAACAGAAAGTATCATTTCTTTGTAAAGGTACAAACACTTAGATAATTTTGATTTTAGAGCTTTTAAATTGCACTCTCTCTGTGTTATAATGGTTCAATTAATTTTATGTATTCAAAATCTTACGATTTTTGTTATGACAGCACCTTGATACAATTGGTATTGCTCCACTTCCTAAGCGAAATAGCAACCAGGCACTTCGTATCAGTTCACTGCATCAGGTTTCTTCCTGTTGCTGATTAGTGAATATTTCCATTATTTTGAAGAAATAGTTGTGTGATTATTTGAGTTCCATGCTTTAAGTATCCATGATTTGTTTGATGTGATGTATGAGGAAATCCATTTTTCTTTGAATGATTGTTGTTTATTAATCTTTTCCCATAATGAGGTTTAGAATTGAGACTTAAAAGTATACATGACTTCATCTCTCTAAGAAACTGAATTTGATGTTCCTGTTTCTAAATAGAAATTGTTGTTCAAAATTCTCCGGACATGCTATGGTCCTTGAAATAGTTGTGTGATTATTTGATGTGATGTACGAGCAGAGGGAAATCCATCTCTCTGAATGATTGTTGTTTATTAATTTGTTGTTATAATGAGGTTTAGAATTTAGACTTAAAAATGTACGTGACTTCCTCTCTAAGAAACTGAATTTGATTTTTCCTGTTTCTAAATAGAAAATGTTGTTCAAAATTCTCCTATTTACTTGCAGCTTCTTAAGCCCATTGCCTCATAGTTGGAGTGTGTTTGCGTGTTAATCAAGTTCTGATGATTTAATATGTGAAAGTCTTAATTCTCCTTGGGAAAATGTTTCTTTAAGATCAATGGAATGATGTTTTACATATTTTGATTTATATCATGTCGCAAACTTTCTTTACGTGTGATTTGATCCAGAAATCAAATACAG
>BPVZ01000025.1:466659-480297 GCA_020521535.1 Rubroshorea leprosula | reverse complement strand
CCCTTTTTTTTTTTTGTATAGCTTCTGTTTATGTTACTTTGTTGTTACCTTTGCAGAGAGCATGGCTATTGAAGCTTTTAGCTATTGAGTTGCATGCTGCCTATATGAGTAGCTTCAGCCATAGAGAGGCGTGTCAGAATATCCTTGCTCATCTTTTTGGGCAGGATATTGTTGAAGTTGGGGCCAACATGATTTCTCATTCATTTACTCTTCAAAGCAGCAAGGAACATGCTGGAACCAAAACTATCAGTAAGAATAAGGTATTGGTGGTTGCTAATAGACATTCACATGCATGTATGTTTTCTCTGGGAACGAATATTCTCTGTATTATTTTTTTTTTTTTATCAAACTCAACTGTTCTTCTCATTGATCTAAATCAAACATAGGCTTTAGAGTTGCTTGAAGTTGTGCAATTCAGATCACCAGATACCAATATCAAGCTTTCTCAAATTGTCTCCAATATCAAATATGATTTGCTGGTAGGATTCTAGCTACCTATTGTGGTACTTTAATATTCCTCTATAAAACATTTGATTATAACTACCTCTGTAGGCAGAGGACATACTCAGCAATCCAGCAACTTCAGGGAAGGGTGGAATATATTACTACTCTGAGCGGGGTGATCGCCTAATTGATCTTGCTTCACTGCGTGACAAACTTTGGCAGGTTGGTTCCAATTACCTGAAATTTCTTTTCAATGGTGGTCTATATTTGCATCATAGTTTTGTAAATCTGCTGTTTTTTAAACCTCTATAGGGATTAGGGGATTGCCATCTAACTGATCTGACCTTGTTATTTCAGAAATTCAATTCTGTCTATCCTCAGTTGAGTAACTTTGGCAGTGAAGCTGAGCTGAATGAGGTAAGAGAGGCAATTCAGCAGTTGTTGAGATGGGCATGGAGGTACAACAGAAACCTTGAGGAACAGGCTGCCCAGCTCCATATGTTAACTGGTTGGTCACAGATTGTTGAGGTATGCTGTTTTTGATTGGTTTTTTAAGATCTAGTTCTGTTTTAAATTACCATTCACGCTATTTATGTTGTTTATCTGGACTACTTGAATTGACAGGTGTCTGCATCAAGACGAATTTCATCACTTGAAAATCAATCTGAAATTTTATATCAGTATGGCCCCATATCACTATTAGCCTGTTTCTTTCTTTATCTTGGATAATATGTAATTTTCACATGGCCATTTTCAGAATTCTTGATGCATCTCTTGGTGCTTCTGCCTCTCCTGACTGCTCCTTGAAAATGGCTTTTATATTGAGCCAGGTAATAAATCCTCACTCAACTCCTCAACTTACTGTTTGGATTTCCATTTATGCCATTTGTTGTGACTCTCATATTTGTGATGAGAATGTTGCTAGGTTGGACTAACATGCATGGCCAAGCTACGTGATGATAGGTTTTTATGTCCCAGTGGTTTAAATTCTGATAGCATTACATCTCTTGATATTATCACGGTGAAACAATTATCAAATGGTGCTTGTTATTCTATATTGTTCAAGCTTATCATGGCCATTCTAAGACATGAATCGTCGGAAGCCTTGAGGAGACGGTATGGTACCTTTCAGCAATCTAGTATCATCTCTCTCGTTGTACCCTTTTTTTTTCTTGTTCCCTTTCAGATGGTAACTGATTTTTTTTCTATCTTCAGCCAATATGCCTTGCTTCTTAGCTATTTCCAGTATTGCCAGCATATTCTTTCTCCTAATATACCAATAACAATTCTGCAATTCTTGTTACTTGATGAGCAAGATGGTGAAGATTCAGATCTCCAAAAGGCATGTAGTTCTAAAATAGTTCTAAAATAATATCCTAATATCTCTTTCAGTCGATTGCTCCATTTTTATGATTCTTGAAGAATGTTCTAATCTCTCGTCAATGCTGTGCCCCTTTTGCAGGTTGACAAAGAACAAGCAGAACTAGCTCATGCCAACTTTTCTATATTGAGAAAAGAGGCCCAAGCTATCCTGGATTTGGTGGGTATCTTATTTGTTTTCATCTTTTTGTAGGTTTTATTATTAGGAAACTCAGTTGAACTAAACCTGACCTTAATCCCCAACTACTTAGGGTTGACTTAATTGAATGAATTGCACAATTCATAAAGTTCAAATTGTTTTTTGGCAATATGTGTTTTGGGAACTAAGATCTACTTTCTTGTGATGCAAACTGTAATTAAAAAGAAACTCTACTTTATTTTTGTATAAGATTTGAGCCATGGAAGATTTTAATTCTATTAAGGAAGATATTTAAGAATCATGTTGCTATTTATCCATCATTGTTTCAGTCTTTGTGGACCTTCTACCATGAACAATTAGAAGCTAAACTATATTGTAAATTGGCATCATATCTGCACATGGCAAATAATGTCTCTGCATATGTCACGTATTTTAGGTTGATTTGGCAGTGCAGTACCCTCAAATTGGGGTAATGTATTTTGTAAAGTATGGTTTGTAATTTTCTGCTGCTTTGATGGAGCCATTCATGAATCCAATGATTTGATAATGGCCATTTATCTTCTTTTATCATTTTCTATATGTTTGTTATAGTCTAGTTTACTTTTCTTCTGTTACCTATTTTTCTCAAGTCAAACTTCTCATTGATGGGAAGTTATTTTTTGTTATGAATTTGAATTGTGGCCCCTTGACAATCTGACATTGCTTTCACATCCGTCCAATTTAATCTTCAGGTGACAAAAGATGCAAGTCAAGGCAGTGAACCTGGGAAAACAATAGCACTTTATGTCCTGGATGCATTAATTTGTGTCGATCACGAGAGATATTTCTTAAGTCAACTTCAAAGTAGAGGCTTTTTGAGGACTTGCTTTATGAGCATCAGTAATTTTTCATATCAGGTATATATTGATAGCTGGATTAAAAACAAAAAGAGTGCATTAGATAATTCTGCCTTCCACCCTTGTCCCAAATCAGTCTGAGGCATTTTCTATGCAATCATTCTCTGATCAATTGCATTTGTTGTCATGGTTATGAAACTGCAGAGCTATCTGATAATTTTATTTAAGTTATATTTTTCCTTTTAGTTTCTTTCACTGTTTTTGTGTAACTATAGATCTATCTGATGGTTCTCATGGTTTTGAAACCAAAAATTTACTTCTGTTTATTGCTCTGAAAACTCTGGTTGGTTGCTTCCAATGGTCCAATCTTCCATTGAGGATTTTCTTTAAAGAAATAATACTCTCCCTTGCTCGTCTTGTGGAAATTTGGCTTGTATAATCATAAAATTTAATATTTCTATTTCAGGAGGGTGGACATTCACTAGACTCATTGCAGCGGGCTTATACTCTTGAAGCTGAACTTGCGTTTCTTCTGAGGATCAGCCACAAGTATGGAAAATCTGGAGCCCAGGTTTTATTTTCCATGGGTGCTTTGGAGAATCTTTCTTCATGCAGGGCAACACATTTGCAGGTGAAAATACATTGAAGGCTGATTTCTTTTAGGTCTTTAACTTAAGTTGGTATCTGATTAGAATTAAATTACCACCAGGGAGGTTTGAGGAGGGTTGACACAAAGCTTAGAAGAGATGTGGCAGTGGACATTGACAAACAGCGAATGATTGTAGCTCCTATGCTGAGATTAGTGTTCTCTCTTACTTCATTGGTTGAGACGTCTGAATTTTTTGAGGTCAACTTCTTTTTCAATTACCAAAATCCAGCTACTTGATTCTCATGATGAGCAGATTGAGATTTATTAAGATATTATTTATAGCTCTGCAGTCTAATATTTATGCAAAAATCGCTAATTTTTAAACTAATGAAATAAACTACCAAGGAAAATTGCCCTTTAGACTAAAAGGAGAATTGGTGTCTGATATAATATTGAAATCTCACTAGCATCCAGTCAGGGTGCCTATGGTTTCCAATGAACTTATCCTGATGTGTAGAATGATAGGTGTGCAGTATTGTACCTTTTACATGCAAGCATCAATTTTGTGTGTGCGAGTGACTGCTTTAGGTTTCTTCTCTTCTCGATCTTTTCAATACTTTCAACTTCTACTTCAAATGAGCCTACATCTTTGATTACCTAAACTTCAGTTTTGCTAGCTTGTTTGATAATTGCAATTCAGCCATGCCTCAAATCTTTTAATTGGAATATCTTACTTTTGTAGTGGACATTTTTACTTAGACTATCAGTCCTTGAGTTCTTAATTTCACACTTCTGGGCAACTTCTTGTGTCATAGATGAAGAATAAAATTGTTCGTGAAGTCATTGATTTTATTAAAGGACACCAACTTCTCTTTGATCAAGTCCTTTGGCAAGATATTTCTGAAGCGGATGAACTGATGATGGAGCACATCAATCTTATCGTTGGTGTACTTAGCAAGGTGAGAACCTTAAGATTCTTCAGTCAAAAGAAAAGGAGAAAAAACTAGGTGAAAAAAAGTAGAACAACACACACACATGAAACATTCTTTTAAAACATTTCCAGGATTAGTAGCGTAGAGGTAACAGGGAGGGAGCAAACGATTTTGATTTTAGACTAGCTTTTATTCTTTTGAACAGTTGAGTTCCATGGACCATGGTAATATCACTTGATAGGTGGGTGCTTCGATTTGAAGCTAGTTTAGGAATTCAAAACTATCCTTGGTTGCTTTGCTTTATGGTGGTTCTTAAGATGCTCACTTCTCTTCTTAATAGCTTGTATGGTTTTTTTTTGGGGGGGAGAAGGGGAGGGGGAGAAATTTCCCTATTTGGATAACAAAAAATTGGAGGGGAAGGAAGGGCTTTCCTTTATTTTGCTTTAATTTCCTTTGATGGGTTTCCTTCCATTTCCCTCCCTTCCCTTCTGCTCCCCTCTCCTCTGTTTCCAAACAGGGGGTAAATGTTATACTTACCTAGGTACAATCAAGTAATGATAAGTCTGTTCTTTTATCTTTAGGTTTGGCCTTACGAAGAAAGTGATGAGTATGGCTTTGTTCAAGGGCTTTTTGGCATGATGCATGTTCTTTTCTCAAATGATTTGGAGACACCTGGTTTTTCACGTTCAGCACAATCTCTTGAGGTATTTTATGTCTATTCTTGAGGTTACTTCAGAAGAACAATTTCATTATTATTATTATTTTGGTAATAAAGAACAGTCTCATTATGAATGTTTGCTGAGCTGGATTTTGCTTTCTTTGTTTTCTGTCTTGTCATATTAATCATCAGAATCGGCAGCAGTCAGAACTGAGCTCTTTTCGGTTATGCTTTAGCCTAAGCTCGTATCTATATTTTTTGGTTACAAAGAAATCCCTTAAGCTGCAGGTATGTGTTCTATGGTTGAGTTAGTTTTAACTTTCTATAGATGGAGCCATCATTTAATATGATTATTTTCATTACAGTTACACCTCTCAATAATTGTAGCCTTTTTTTTCATAACATTACTTTCATTACACAAGAAAATAGTTCTCATTTGACCAACTTGCTACAGGTTTCGGATGACCATCCAGATTCCCCTGCTCCTGCCCGGCAGCAACCAACACTAATGTTACTTTGTTCTCTTCTTAATTCTGTGACAAATTCTCTCGAAAAAGCAGCTGAGGAAAAAACCATACTAGTTAATAAGGTCTTAAAGTAAATGCTAACTTTTTCTGGAAGCAACTTCCCTCTCTAGCTTGTGAACTTTCTCTTTCTTTCTCTTTTTTTCATCCCAAATTCTAGGTAAGGTTTGTATCTACATGCTTGCTTAATATCTAATTTCTACTGTTTGCAGATACGAGATATAAATGAACTTTCAAGACAGGAGGTGGACAAAGTCATCAATTTGTATGTTCAGAAAGATTTTGTTTCATCTTCTGATGACTTGCAGAAAAGGTATTGAACATGGAATTAAATTTCCATGTTTCTATATCTTATTAAAAATGACATTCATAAAACTTGTGCCCTTAATCTTGCATTTGTTCTTTAATCTTTGTTTTTTCAGTTTTTAGAATATCTCATAGTGTATTGTCTGCTGTTCAAATGTGAAACTAATCTTTTTGGGCTTTTATTATTATTATTATTATTATTATTATTATTCCAGTTTAAAGGGGAATGAGACAAAAATGTGTGAGGAGGCATCTAACTTAAAACCAATTGGTTGTTTATGAGGCCACTGGAGATGCTAAACTGATGTGTGATAACCTACTTGACAGAAATTATCTAGGGTTTGTTATTGCCTATAGTTTGAATGGGATGCATTTTCTGTTTGGGGGGTTGGGGTAGCCTGTAGTTAATTTGCTTTGCTTACCTTCATATATTTTTATATGTGATGCATGTTCATGAGCTAATTTCATCAGAAACTAAGGTTAAATGAATAATTGCGCAATCTGGGTCTTCATGTGGTTTCAACCTCTGGTTGGTTTGTTTTGCAGGAGATATATTGCAATGGTGGAAATGTGCCAGGTTGCTGGTAATAGAGATCAGCTAGTTACCCTACTACTTCTTCTTGCAGAGCAAGTGTTGAATGTCATTGTCATCCATTTTCAGGATAGGTACATTTTCATAGTTTATTTTTCAATATGATCTGTATCATTTTGCCTACGTCTTGGATGAGCATGTTTATGGAAAACTGGAGAAATGGAACAGAGCAAAATTTTAGGAAATTTCTGAAAGAGATATGCACTAAAAATTTTTATTTGTTGTTGCAATTCTGAAATGTTTGCCTTTAACAATCTCCAGGAGATTATGGGCAGAAAAATTTAAATAAAAAATAAAAAATGAAAAAAAGGGATTCGCATTCACAATTCCTCTGCCTGAGGAAAAACATAAGGGGACAGGGTAAAGGTATATGGTGTCTTTTTCTCAAGCATTTATGTTGAATATTTGAATTTTTATTCATTCTCTAGTTGACGTTATAATTGTATTTCTATTTTACCCTTTTTTATTGTGTTTGTATTGCCATTTTTACTTGATAAAAGAAAAGAACAAATCTGGGTGTTCAATTTCCTTTAGTTGTGTGGCCATGGTGGCTCACTTTAACGTCATTGTTTTTTTCAATTTCTTTTCCATTTGTGTTCTATTACTATTGCAAGTAGTCTTCTATTTTCATCAATAATTGTCTTTTGTGGCAGCTCCATCATCTCTGATACCAGCGGAACAGTAAAAACCATCACATATGGTGCCAAATCTGACTCTGGACAGGATATCTCTTTGTTGTGTGGAAAGTTAATTCCAATCTTAGAACGACTTGAGTTACTGAATGAGGTATTCTGCTTTCCTGATAACTGCTTAGATTCTAGGGATGTGATCATTCTAATTCCAGCATATCTACAGTAGCATCCTGGGTGCTCAAGCTCTTTTTATTTAAGTTTAGAAACTACTTTGTATACATATATGGTAGTACACACTATTCTTATTCTAGCACGCATTATTCTTTTATATATTGAAGAATAGGAACTACTTTTGAAAGATTGAGATGCACAGTCCAATATTATGGAAATAACAGTGGCCAAGATAAATATATGGTTTCAGTAACACCTTAAGATGATTAAACCATTTTTTCAAAGAAAAAAAATGATGATAAAAGAATACCAGATTATGGAATTCCTTCATATAAATTTCATTAATTCCTAGTACTTTTCAAGGTTTCCATCCCAATTTAACTTTGACAATCAAACTCTATAAGTCAGCCCGAGTCATATGCGATCCTTATGCAACTCTTGAAGTTATTCTTTTGCTTTGAATATTAGGAATATGCATTAACATTTACTTCTCTTCTGTTTTGTTGCTTTGCTTTTGATTTCCAGGATAAATTAGGGCACAGTCTTAAGGTATTCCACAGATTAGTGACCTCACTCAAGGAGATGGCAATTCAAAAATTGGCATCATAGTTGAGTCCTAAAATTTTGCAGGTTTACTCTTCCTTAATTTTGTAACAGCACTGCTGTCTGTAAACGTAGAGAATTTATGTGTGTAATTTGTAAACGTAGAGAATCTGTGTAATTTATTCCCCACTGGCTCAATCTGTATAAATCATTTCAAACAAAATCTCTATCCTCGCTTGATTGATATAAGTCTGTAACCTGTGCTGTTGCCCAAGTTCGCCTATACCATATCCTACACTCGACAGAGCTGCCTTTTTAATGGGAGAGGTAGATGGTAATTTAGTGGATCATGCAGATCTCATCTCTTCATTTTTAAGCTAATGCAAGTTTGTATTCTTCTGAATGAAATCTGCATGTATATATTGTCTTCATCTTCTTTCCTTGTTTTTTGAAGGCAATGATATCCTCGGTCTTCACTTTTCTTTGTTTGCAGGTGTATTGCAAAAACTGCTAGGGAATGGTCAGTTTGCTTATGTTCTTTTCTTCTGTTTTTTTTTTTTTTTTTTAATAATTTTTTTAAAAAATACCAAAAATAAAAAATAAAAAAAAAAATCTGGTGTGTGTAGCAAAAATTGGTTGGGCTCAAGTGTTGGGCCTAAAAATCTCTAATGTTGTGGTGATCCCGCTAACGGCCCTCTGTTGCTGGCGCTGGCTGTCTAGACGAGGTGTCCAGCCCCTGCTTGGTGTAGGATTTTCTTCAATTTTTTGCAAAGGTCAAAGTGCGTTAGGTTAAAGATCCACGAGATGTTGGAGCCAATCTCTAGGTTCCAACACCTGACGCTCAAAAGGCATAAGGGCAGAGACGAGGGGTTTTTGATCCTGTCCCCTAGGTTTCAACACTTGACTAGCGAAATCAAATAATCGCAAGAGAGGCGTTGCACCTTGCTTCTAGGTTCCAACCCATGTCCCATCAGAGTGGGCATGGAAGAAAAAATGTAATTCTCTCATTCCGCTATTTCTATTACCAAATATTCTTACTTTATTTCCAATATTAATAGGGATCTTAAGCACCAGGGTTAGAATTTTTCCTATCTTTTGTTCATTACTCTTTTCCTACACCCAAGAGAGAGAGAATCATATCAAGGCACAAGTAACCTTTAACAAGGCTAGATAGGATTTTAATTAATGAGTTTGACTTATTATTTTAATTGATTTCTTAAGATTTAAGAGATTTTAACATTTAATTTTGTTCTTGAGAGATTGTTAATTATTTTTAAATTTGAAATACATAGATGTTATAGTCATAAATATTCATATAATATTAGTCATGCTCTTTTTATTGGCAATTTGTAAGAATATAATTTATGGTTGGATTATTTTAGGGGTTGAACCTTTATTGCAATAGTGTTGCTTAGATATTTTATCGCTTTCAAATAACTTTTAGGAATAAATTACTTAGTTCTTCATCAGAATTAATTTTTCTTAGAATAAATACTTATTATTGTCATTGATTGTCAAAGTTATATTTTTTCATTGTTTATTTGAGATGTGAAACATATGGTTGAGTATTAAATAAGAATCAAAATTGATAGTAATTGAATAAATTAATCAAGTAAATTCTAAAGTCTTGTTCATTACCATATTATTTTTTCATTCTTTAATCATTGTTGCTTTTATTTGAATATTTTTAATCTTACCTTTAGAAAATCAACTTTTAATTTAATTTCTCGTAATGATAATTCTTTTGTTGGCATAATTAACTTTTTTGTAAATTCAACTCTTAAAATTACTCAACAACAATTGTTTAGATAAGGGTATTAATTTTGTGTGAGACAAAAATTTACTGTTGTTGTCAAGGAAGCCAAATTAACATTAAAGTTTGAACACTCTTATCTTCTTTTTTTTTTTTTTTTTTTTGTCTACTTTAGTGTTATTTTAGTTTCTTAAATTCATTTTCTTTTATTCTTTTTGGGAAAAAAAAAAAGGAAAAAAAGGAAAGGGGTTTAGAGTTTATGAATAAATAGGGAAACAAAAAGGGAGACTCATTAAAATAGACCCACCATCACCATATAGGTGAAGGGTATTAATTTTGAGCAATACAGTACTTAAAGCCTTTAAAAAAATAACTGCATCTTAATTAATTAAAAAAAATACCAATAAATAAGTTAAAACCTAATTATTTTTTATATAAAGTTAACTTTGGGTTTTATTATTTTTGAGTATGTAACCCTTTTTTTTCTATCCATTCTAGATTTTAATTCTACTGTTTCTTTTTATTCAATATAAACTCTAATTCTACTAAAATTCGTTTTTTCCTATTTCAATGTAAACATGTTTAGTTTATTCACGCATTGAGTGGTGATGGAGTTGTGAATGAAATCTCACATTGGAGAAAGAGTTGAAAGAAAGTGACGTATACGTGGAAATCCGTGAACTCAATATGTTAGTCTTTTTGAGTTCAAAATGGTGTTTTTACATTTGAGCCATCCATGACCCAATGTCATTTGTGTGCCCTCGCTAACCCAAGTCATCTCCCTAACAGTGTTCTTAAAGCCCTAATGTTGAGCAATCTTGGGGGAATGGAATGGATTTGTGAAAATCCAGACAAGACGTTATAATTATATATAGAGTTTCATGTAATTTAGTTTGAATTACATATTAAAAATGTAGTCTTAATATTAAAGTTACTGTTGTCTCCAAAATCTCTCTTTTTGGCCACGTGGCAAATAAAACTGCGAAGGCGTGCCACTCACTTTGCTCAAAGTGAGAAAGAAGAATTTTCGGTGACCCTCACTACTTTCAAGCGTGAAACTCGACTGCGAGTCGATGGAAGAGCATCGGTTAAATAAATTATGAGATGCGCCCTGGTCAGACGATTGTCACAAAAACGAGGGTGCATTCTTGCATAAAGGTCCATAAATAATTGCCCTGTAAGAACATCAGGGACTTCCCACAACTAGGGCCGAAATGTTAGTTTGTTGATTAAAATAAAAGAGGAAAATAAAGGAAATGAGAAGAAAGAGAGTGCATGGCGAAAAAACTAAATTGCAAAGAGAAAGCGTGATGCCGCTGCGAAAGTATCAAAACGTAGAAAACGAAATAGAAGCTGAAGCATAAAACTAAACTTAAAAGAAGCTAGAAAGATGAATTTTGGGGTAAAGTGCAATAAATTGAATTGCAGGAACCTAAATACATCAATGGAGATGTTCAAAACAAAATAACAAAAATCAGAGTTGAAACTAATGGCAGCACAGAGTTAAAGACTAAATTAGGAAAGATGTTTAAGAAAACTGGATTTAAACTAAGACATTGCTTGTAAAATTAAAATGGAGATAGTGTTGGGCTAGTTGTGTGAGAGGCTGGTCTCTTTCGCTTCGTTTCTTCTCTGCATGCTTATAGCAATAAACACTCCTTGGCAGATCTGCGGCCGCAATCTTGACAATCAACGGTAGCATGAAATCTGAAACAAACTGATTAGTCTGTTTGTGTTGCCGATTATCCTCCTTGAAGTTCGCAACAAACGAATGGCTTTGCTGTAGTTGTGGAAATAACCACTTAACTTTATTTATAGAGATTTACTCAAACTGCTTTCAACCAATGAAATTCTTGTCAACATGGATGACACGTGGCACCATTCTATTTTTTTTTTTTTGCAAAAATAGGTGTAAACAGTTACTAAGTCACTTTTAAAGAATATATAGTTTAACCTAAAAAATATTTTTTTATTATATATATAGAATTATGAATTTAGTAGACTATTTTTTTATGTTCAACATGGTGTCGCACACATTAAATCTTGAGCAATGCTAGGGGCACTCGCCTCCTGCACTCTCCAGCCAACACTTTCTCTTCTATTGGGCCACGTTATTTTGGTTTCGAGAGGTTGCGCCGGAAAGCTTTAAAGAAGCTTACGTGGCCCAATGAAAGGGGAAGTGTTCGCCGGAGAGCGCAAAAAGCGAGTGCCCGTAGCACTGCTCTTAAATCTTTATTAGTGTGTCCTCGTGGCCCAATGTTTGCTCCTGCTGGCCCAAGGTTTCTCCTTAACGGTTATAACCTAATTATTTCTTTTATATAAAGTTAACTTGCAACCTAAGATCAAATAAAATAAAATAAAATTAATATAATTGTCTGAATTTTCTTACCTACTATCATTTCTATTAGTATCAATTTATTTTACACTTTTATGCAGTTTTAAATATCGATTAGCATGCGCACTTGGCCCGTGTGGCCCAATGGCTAGAGCCACTGAAAAGTGCACATCCCCCTTCTCTGGACGGGTTTCGAACCCGCCCCATGACAAAACTGTTTTAAAAAAAAAAAAAAAATCGATTAGCATGCTAATATGATTATACTTAGGGATGGCAACCGCAAGAACCCCCTTCCCATAGGCAAAAACAAACATTTAGCCCCCTCATCTTATAACATGACATTTTAACCCTTTTACCTTACAAAGTTGATTTTAGCCCCTCATCTTACAAAGTTAATAGGTTTTAGCTCATCACCTTATAAAGTTGGTAAGTTTTAATCCCTCACCTTATATTATGACATTTTTAACTCCTCACCTATACAAATCAAAGAAAATAGCCCTCACTTAACATTAATTATAACATTTTGTTAGTTTTATTAGTTAACTGTTAACATCCGTTAGCATTCCGTTATAGAAAAACATGAAATTTAAATTCAATATGTTAGTTTCATTAATGGAATGCTAACAGATGTTAACAGTTAGCTAACATTTAGCTAACAGAACTGACAGAATATTATAACTTGATGTTAAGTGGGAATTATTTTCTTCAATTCGAATAGATAAGGGACTAAAAGTGTCATAATATAAGATGATGAACTAAAACCTACCAACTTTGTAAGGTAAGGGGTTAAACCTACTAATTTTGTAAAGTAAAAAGTTAAAAGTGTCATATTATAAAGTTATGGTTAAAACCTACCAATTTTCTATGGTGAAAGACTAAAAGTTGGTTTTAACCCTTCCCATCCTTGTTCTTGCAAATAGTAGGTACAAAAATTTTTGTGAAGATTTTTGACATAAGGTAAAAAATATCACTCATTCCCATGCTCATAACAAATGAGTGGTCCTAGTTGAATATTAATTATATAATTTAATTTTTTTTTTAAATAAATTTTATAACAATATATAAAGACTTATGAGACAAAAATAAAAAATTATAAAAATAGAAAAACATGTAAAATACTTTACAAATACTCTATAAATCTACTCCATAAATATAAAGGAGTTCTACACAAATAAGTAATAGGATCTCTATAGTCTAGTAAATTTATAAACAACACAAAAAAGAGCACAAATTTAAAATTAGCAAATGCATACTAATTCAATGAATCCATAAACAACACCAAATGCACAAACATCCATTATGTTACATCCAACAAGGCAACACTGTCATGCAATAACAACTCAAGCTTTTAATTAACAACATTTTTAAGTATTAAGTACAGAAAATAACTTCTTAAAAATTTTATTAATTAGGATAAGAATTGGACTCAGCTATTAGCAATTTGAGTTGGATTGGATAAAAATTAATTAATTTTATTATTATATACGGTTCTCATGAGACCTATTGGATGAAAAAAAAAATTATAATAAAAAATTACCTTCATCCCCCATCTTGCAGGGTAAATATTTTTGAATGAATTTCTTTCCTCACAATAGGATCTTCGCAGACTTCAGAAAAAATTCACCCCGAATTAAACTACGAGAAAAAGTTATATTTTTTTTTGAACATGCAACGAGAAAAAGTTATATATTATTAAGATTTTGACAAATTTGCATTTTTTTTCAGGAAAAAACAAGGGTAATTAGAAAAGTACGATATTATCGGTTGTTCTTTGCGTGGGGGGCTGGGAGTGGGAGCTGACTGA
>BPVZ01000025.1:443773-466559 GCA_020521535.1 Rubroshorea leprosula | reverse complement strand
AAAAAAAAAAAAAGAAAAAAAGACAGAAAATTTCATACTTTCCACTCCAAGCTCCCCGTCCGTTACAGATCCGATCTACAATCCAAAATTTTCCGCGAAATCCTACTCTTCCTCAGATAATTTCTTCCATGGCAAATACCTGGAGACGAGACAATAATAAAGCTGCAAGACTACTTTCATCAAAACCCCTCGTTTCCTTCTTAATCCTCACCCTCTCCCTCTATGTCACCTTCACCTACCTCTCCACTTCCTCCTCTTCAATTGCAGTGAACACTATCCACCGTGAACAAGCTCACAAGTTCCCAATTCCTCCCTTCGATTGCCACAGTTCTCGACAAGCTGCCCCCATTATCGCCAACACGGTGGAGAATCTCAAGTACCCATTTATCTATTCCCTTGCCGACCTAGGTTCTCTCCCTGAAAAGCCCCACAAGAACATTGTCAGGCTGCTCAAGGGAAAGCCCTTTAGGAAGCCGGACATCTCGGCCACCATTCAGGAGTTACTTGAAGCGAGAAGTAGAAATGCGTTTGTCGTGGACGTTGGAGCCAATGTGGGCATGGCAAGTTTCGCCGCCGCAGTAATGGGGTTTAGGGTGCTGGCTTTTGAGCCAGTTTTTGAGAATCTGCAGAGAATTTGTGATGGGATTTGGTTTAATAGGGTGCGAGAGTTGATGACGGTTTTTGAGGCAGCGGCGTCTGACCGTAATGGAAATATTACTTTCCATAAGGTAGTTTTTATGGTTTTTTATGGTCTTTGTCGGATATTTTGATCTCTAATAATGTTTTAAATTGTATTTAATATGTAATTAGTTTCTAATTTTGGCTCATTGATTAATTTGATCATTTATTGAAGGAATAGTTAAGAAGTTACCATTCAGTTGCATTAATCATAGTATTTTCTTTTTGGATTAGGATTTAGCTTATTAAAGTTTCAAAGAGTAACCCAAGTTTGATCTATCCTTTGTTAGCCCTTAGTAGACTTTCAAGGTTCAGTACCAAAATTTCCGACTTTATCTGGTAGAATTAGATCTGTTAGGACTTAGGAGTATAAAATACAATTATGTTCTCGTGTTGAATCTTAGGTGATTAAACCTGGGTTTAACATACCGGATATATAAGCTGGAGTGTAGTTTAGTGCTGTCACTAGATTTCCATCATTCATTCAGAAAGTCTCTGACAGTAATTAGCCTAAGTGGGATGTGTATGGTCACTGCTTCCTTTAGAATCACGAGGCATTGTTGTAGCAGAACAGAGTTAACTTATGGAGATCCAGCTTTATGATCTTATAAATGATAATCCTGTCTTGTCTTAGTACTAAATTTTGAGATGCTGGAAGTTAGCTGCCATTCAGAGAAGAGAGACACTTCTTGTGGCATTTATTCAAAGAATGAGAGATACTCGTTGATATGTAATGTTAGGTAGATTTAGTTGTACATTACCACCACTATAAATCATGGTGGCCCTGTAAATGAAGTATACACAGGTTTGCATAGATGCTGGATGAACTGTGGCAAAGCCTCTATGAACTTTGTGAATCACTTGATAATATGTTTGCGATTTTCATTAGAAGAGATTTAGATGCTGCTTAATAGTAATCTGTTTATATAGCATTCTCATTATCCATTTTTTTTCTTGTGAAAATTTCCCTGCTCTAGCTTATATTGGTGTTTGATTCCCAATATTTCTTCTTGAGGAAAACTCAGAATGTGCTTGTAATACTACTCTTATACTTCTATCATCTGCGCTAATGATATCAAATCCTTCTGGATGATACCAGTTAGTTGGCCGGCTTGACAATAGTGCTGTTTCAGCCACTGGTGCAAAACTGGCATTCAAATCCAATGAAGAAATAGCAATTCAAGTGAGATCTATCCCTCTTGATGATGTAATCCCAGAGTCAGAGACGGTACTTCTGCTTAAAATAGATGTTCAAGGATGGGAATATCATGTATTGAAGGGAGCCAAAAAGTTGCTGTCTAGAAAGAAAAGTGAAGCCCCATACTTAATCTATGAGGAAGATGAGCGTCTGCTGCAAGCGAGCAATAGTAGTGCCAAAGAGATACGGGAATTTCTCTATGGTGTGGGTTATACACATTGCACGCAGCATGGTACAGATGCTCATTGCACAAAGAGCTGATTGTAAGCACCAAATTTTGCCACGGAAATCAAAACCTAACTGGTTTTTCTTTAGATTGCACGTCTTTACCCTTGGTCAACTATGCAATTTGGTTGCTTCTTGGATCAAGTTTGTATTCATACAATAGCCAAAAAAGGATGTTGGTGATAGTGTGATACAAAGGTTTACTTCAGTTTCTCAAATCTCAAGTCTCATTCGTCTAGTGTTTCAATGAAGAAGAAAATGGGGTTTGAGAATGCTTATTTTATGCAGTCAACTCAGTACAGTTTGGTTTCAAACGGGATGCCAGTAGTTTATTGGGCCTTGAGCCTCTCTACTTTCTAAAGCATTCTTCTTTCATTATCCTTTTTTTAATTTTTTTTTTTTATAAGAATTGCATAGTTTTATTAAAACAAAATTTTTATGTTCTACCCATGTTATGCCACATGGTTTAAGGAAAGAAGTATAAAAACACTAGAAAGTTAATTATAGCATTAATTGAAAGGGTCGTTATCCATGACAAATGTAGGGAATTAAATGCAAAAAGTCCAAGATATTAATAAAAGAGAAAATAATTGATATATTTTTTAGTTTAATATATCCTTCAATATTTATTGGTATAATAATTAAAATTTATAATTTTAAATTTTTTTAATTTTAATTTTAATTTAAAAAAAATAATTTTTTAATAAATATACTATAAAGCTTCTTTCCAAAGTAGAAGGCGTAGTAATGTAGCATCTCTCGTTACTACAATGCCTCGTCAACAGTAATAGAGCCATGTATAGACAAGGAGGGCAGCCACTCCCCTTGGACTTTTGTTAAAAAAATGTTTTAGTCCCACATCTTTATACTTTTCATTTAGGGTTTTCCTAACTTGTAATTAATATACTTTTTAATCATTAATTTATGTTAAAAAATAGAAGTTGACTTTTAATTTATGAACCATCTAATTAAAATCATTTAAGTGGTATTGGTACTAAAATTAATATTAATATTAGTCTTTCCATTTATCTATGTAAATTAAAGATTAGAAGGTGTATTAATTACACTCTTAAGACACAAATTAAAAAAAAATATTTATTATCCCTAATTTTTTTTTTTACATTTATGATAATAAACACTTTTAATTTGTTCTTGTAGTTCTAGTAATTAAATTCAAGTTAATTGTGGAAATAATAATTAGTGAGTTTTCTAAGGATGACTCATTAAACATTAGAAAAGTTTTTTAATCTCTTAATTTGATAACAGAAAAAATTCTAAACTTTTGACATTTGTTCTCTCGCTCCTATGTTTCCTAGAAAAGTCCTAGATAGATGTTAGACCATTTTCTTCGATTTGTAATTTAATATAATTTATTGTTCCAAATTTTAATTGTTTATAAAATATGACCATCTTTTCTCCCGTTTTCAAAATTTTTTTTTTTACCTCATGCTAAATTTACTAATAAGAAAGTATTTACTATAACCACTCAAATTTAAAAGAACGTATATGCTTTATACAATAAATATAATTTCTTTATTTTTTTCATATGAGATTGATGTTATTATGTATAATCACTTTATGCCTTTTTTATATATGGATTTACATCTAAGCTTTTTTTTTTTTTCTACTAATAAAAGAAGTATAAACATTTAAGGTCAAATTTTCTTAAGGCCACATATCCTTTCCTTGCCATTGCCATTGCCCTTTTAGAGCATTTATCGAGCTTCTGTTTCATCTCTACTTTTAAAAAAAGCTTTGCGCCCCACCCTCCCACCCCCCCGCCCCCCCAATCAAATCCTAGCTCTGTCCTTGCTTGCCAGTAACTACCTACTGTTAACCTATAGATGGATGGACAACATCCACTTGCATAGCAAGAACAGTCGTTGATTTGTCAAGCAAAACCTTTGATGCTCCATTACGTTCTAGCTCCTCTAAGGCTGATTTTCCTTTTACTTTCTACTCCTTTCCTGAGGACATCAACAACCTCCGACCAAGCCTCCTTCACGTCTTCCTCGAACTTGTGCCCCTTCTCTTTACCATTTTAGCTAGCTACAGCAAGGTAACCTCTCCAAAGATAGAATTTGAGGTTGGTTAAGGTGATGTCCATTCTTCAGACTGCACAACTTTTTTCCCCTTTGACCATTCTATTCTGAGCTGTGATCCTGCTTTGTTACTAACACCATACCGCTATCAAAAAGTTGTCTTTTTGCTACTACTACATCTTTAGATAGCTCATTACCTACAGAGGATTTAGCCTCGTTAGGGGACTTACCTCTAATCCTTCGAGTTGCAGAAGGGTTTGCTTGTGGACGAGACATTAACTTGCTATCCAAGAGTACCATATTCTCAAATACCCCTAGTCCCCAGTCTGCATCCTCTTCCCACAACCATGAACCATAAAGCTTAGAGACTTTTTCTCCTGCATCTTAGATCTTGAATCCAATTTTATAATCAGAGTCTACATGCCCCATGCAACCACATAGGAAGCAAAAATCTAGTAGTCATTCATATTTGACTTACAGTTTTCTATTCTTTGAGGCAGAGATTTTCACATTATAAAACCTTCTCAATGGTTTATTGACATATCGGCGAATCCGAACTCAACTCTCAAGGCCCTACTAAACAAATCATCAACCTCCAAGATTGTGCCTAAAGAGTTCCCAATCTTTTAACTCGTTCACCGTGGAGCTCAAATGGGAGTCTGAAAAATTGAACCCTAAAAGAGCAGGTTGAAAAATTACAGTTCTCTAGGGCTTTTGATTTGTCAAATCTCTTCAAAATTATCAAAGATTGATTAAAATTCCATGGAGATTTTTGGAGAACTTTATCCAAGCCATTAGCTAAATGAAATAGTAAGATTTTCTCCCCCACTTCTTCTACTTGAACTCCGCATGGACTTTGCCTCTTAAGCACAAAGATTCTAAGGAGAGAACAGATGTATTCCAATTGGATTCGAAGAAGAGAATGAAGTTTCCCTCCACTAACGAAGTTCGACCCAAGAGGGAGCCAACATCATCTGCTTCTTGCGCTTGGGACTGCCACCGTCGCTGCAGCTACCACTTTTGTCTGGCAACGGTAATTGTCGCAATCTGGAGTATAAGAAATAGAACAAGGTGTGACTTGAAGTCTGGGAAGTAGGACAATCTGTGAGTTTAAGGATCTACCATGGGCTGGAAAAGTAGCGAGGGATAGAAGGAAGGGTGGTTGCAAGGTGAGAGAGAAAAGAAAAAAGAGGGCACCTAGTGAGAGGAGAGGAAAAAACTCTTAAGGAGAGAATTTGGCCTAAACATGGCTAGGTGGGAGTGGTTGCGCTCATAATAGTTAAATGAGGTTCAACAATTTCTTTCATTATCTTTTGTGTAAGTTTCTTTTTTCACAAGGTAGAAAAATTGAACTTCCTAGCTCTTTTGATGTAAAAACAGAACCTAGCTGAAGAATTCAAAACAAACTTGAAACAATCCTAATTCCCAATAAATCTTTTTGTTCTTGGATGTAGGGGATTCGAACTCATCTAATCTCGATGTAAAATTTTTTTAATGCATGTGATAATGATATTTATCATATATAACAAGAGTATAGCCATGGAGCCTTGATAGTTAGTGACTATGATTGGCCAAAGCCTCTATTTGCACTCTCCATTTAATTATTTTTCGTGGTTAACATCTTTCAAAATTTTTTTTTCCTATTCACAACCTCAACTTTTTAAAATCCGAGAAAAATTCAATATTTTAACCCATCATCACGGCATCATTAATAGCCGTTAAAAATTGTGATACGTGACATTAAACAGTAATATAAACGTTATGTCATCTTATTAATCCAATGTGAACTTTTTTTTTTGATGATGTGGCATAATTAAACCATAATTAATTTTAATTTCTTCATTTTCTTCTTTCCCACATCATCTTTACCAACTTCCTCTTCATCCTCCTGGGTTCCTCATGGAACCAGAACCGAGGACTTTATGTCACATTTATTGATCCAATGTTGGACCTTTTTTTTTTTATAATGTGTTATAATTAAATCATAATTAATTTTAATTTCTTCACTTTCTTCTTGTCCGACATCATCTTCACCATCCTCATCCTCCTAGGTTCTGAGTTCTTCGTGGAACCTAGTTTCACATGAATGCTTACCAAGCTAAGATTTTCATCCACAAAATTATAAATAAATGAATACTGCATAAAAACATGATAAGCATCTTTTACCCCTTTCCCACAAAAAACGAAAAAAAATCAAATTGGCAACCTGTTCAGAAACAATGTCTAAGCAAAAAAACTCACATTTCCAACAAAAAAATTATTCTAAATTGCTTTGCATAAAATAGGAAACTAAGATAAATACATTCAAAATAAAAAAATGAAAAAAAAAGGGTCGGAACCTAGAAACTGGGTTCCGCGCAAGAACCCAAAACTGGGTTCCCCGCGACGAACCCATTGAGAAGAGGATTATCTGGGTTCCCCGCAAGGAACCCATTAAGAAGAGGATGGTGAAGATGGAGGATGGTGAAGATGATGCCAAGGATGAGGGGGAAAGAAAAAGATGAAGAAATGCCATTTTTGTTACTGTTTGATAATATTATAATTTTTTGTTGCTCTGACTGTAGCCATTTTTGTTACTGTTTGGTAATATTATAATTTTTTGTTGCTCTGACTGTACACGTGGTGTCCACGTGTGGGGTGTCCACGTGTGCAGAAAATAAACCACATCATCAAAAAAAGGGATCCACATTGGATTACTAACGTCGATAGTGCCACGTCAATTTTTGAGTGTCACGTAATATATTTTTTAACGGTGCCGTGACGGTGGGTTAAAATATTGGGTTTTTCATGGGTTTTGAAAAGTTGAAGGGTCGAATAGGAAGAAAAATTTTTGAAAGGTGTTGATCACAAAAAAAAATTAAATGGAGAGCGCAAATAAGGGCTTTGGCCTATCGTTATTATAAAGCCTTTTTCCCCATCATAAGAGTTCAAATATATGCTCTCCATACTCACTCCCATTCTCCCACAAATTCAACCATTAGCTCTAATACGTCAAATAAATAAATAAATAAAACAAGGGAATGGTCCCTTAACTTCACCAAATCCTGTCTCATTCATTTCAACTTTAAAATTAAAGCTTCTAACTTGGAATATAATTTAAGAATTAAGACCTTGGACTTAAAGTCTTAAACTCTTATTGATTGATATATCCTTTGGATGTAAAGATGTGCATTTTGCCGAATGACGTTAGAAGTTCAAGTGCAAAAAACTCACAAATATTTTTTCTCGGTACATTTGAAGAATTATATACAACAGGAAATATAACCCTCTGCATTTTTTAAATCTTTTTCTACTTGATTTAAGATTCAAATATTAAAATTTTAAATTGAAATATCAAATTTTTAACCAATTGAGACACTACTTAGGGACAAAAGAAAAAACTCACAAATATGATTGTGAATGACTTTGAAAAACTCCAGACAAACAAAACCTCTGTGATCGACAACCCCCAAATTGCCAATTAAGCCTGATCTCCCATGAGATGTATCAATGTAGCAATTGGGAATAACAGGAGAAGACCACTCTATATTGGAATAGACTGAGAAGAAAAATGAAAACTAAAGGTCATCTAGCTTCAAACCCAAGATCTGCTCCAAATCTTAGAATTTTCCTTTGAAGATAGTCTAATAATGGGAAGAAAAAGACAATAGTGTACTAGCAATTGAAAACACATGAAACGTAAATACTAACCGTGGAAAAGAAACTAAAAATTGGCATAGGAAGACTAACATTTCTTGTATTTAAAGTTTAAACCACATAATTCTTTATAATATTTTCAATGTATGATTTTTCTACTCAACAGAGACCAAGGAAAATTGAGAATTGCCAAATGAGACTCACCACCATTTACAAATGTTATCCAAGATTGTTTACATCCAATGAAAATATTGACTGATCTTCAATTTTACTTGTCTTTCTCAGAAAAATTATTCAATTCTTTCTGTATTACAAGCTGAACTGGCATAAAAAAGAAATGTTTATTAGAGCAACATATTACAAATTAACTGTATTACAAAATGTGTAAGATACAACAATACCTCAATGTATTGAGTACAATGGTAAAGGAATTAGCTACCAATATCGGTTATCCTGCAAAAAGAATCAAGAAATGGCTTTAGAGATGGGGAATGGTACTTTTGGCAATGTAATTCAATCACAATACACATAAGATCAACATTTGGTTACTCTGCTAAAAGAATCGAGGCATGGCTTCAGAGAGAGGAGATGGTACTTTGGAAGTGTAATTCAATCATAACACACATAACATTACAATATAAATCTGAGGGCAGTCATACCTTAAGATTGAACGTGCAATCTCAGATATCTGCGCCCACAAGGCTGGGGGCACTCAGGATTCTTTTGGCCCACTGGTTTTTGAAGGGCCAGCTCTCTCCACCATTACATCATAAAGTTGCTTGCCATTCTATTTAGACAGGAGAAAATCAACATCAGTCAAGGATTTCACCAGAGGAATTGCCAGACCTAAATGTTCAAGACCCAAGTCAGGAAAAAAAAAAAAATTCAAGTCTCTGAACAATCAACTTCCTATTTATTTTGAATTTATCAGAAACTTGAATGCCAAGTGCAGTTAAAAGATGTTAAAAGTTTCCATACACGCCCCTCTCCCCCACCCAACCCCAACCCCAACCCCACAAAGTGCAGCTAGAACCACTTGGAAGATCTTTCTATTTACTCAGGACATGAACCATCAAGCCACATGGGCCAGTTCAAGTATTCCCTTGATTTTGAGTAAATTTCTGTTTCTTATAATTGCTGACTTACAAAAATGACAGGAAAGAAGTGAACTTGTCCTTCAGGTTTTGTTTGTGTCTCTTTAAAATATACCAAAATAGGGAAATTTGGCCACCACAGTTCCCAGTTCACAAATGTTGAGTACCTGTAACAAAATAACCAGGTGAGCTCCTTTTCCTGAAAGTGAAAAACAGCAGAAATGAGTATTTCAGTTCTTACTTCCAACGGTTTTTTCCACCGACAAATATGTTTTCGCCTGACTCCTCAAGTTGATCTCCCACTTTTACCTCCTAAAAACGTAAATGTTACATGTAAAATGAATTTCAGTGACTAGCTTCATCAGCAAATAAAGCAGGAGAGTGTAATACGCATGTCTAGGTTTTCACATAGTTCTGCAAGTAAACTTTATGAGGATCCTTGTGAAAGGTGACTCAAAAGTCTCAGAATGGCATTCAATAAATGATGACTGTAAACCAAGCATTGAAATTCATGGTATGTCTAAGAGACATACAACATGTGCAAATGTGCACACATAGAAGTGGCTCACAGGAAGTCTTTGCTTTGTATTCAAGCTGAGGTACAAGTTGGATCAAAGGACTCCACATATAAGTGACATCAAATTTTTTGGTGCTAAAATAATTAAAATCTTACACAAGCTGTACATTAACATGTACAATATTTAGAAGCAAAGTTATCCAGATTGAACAAAGCAGATGCTATTTGGAACTAATAAAATGTCCTAAGCCAACCAAACAGAGCCTAGCCTAAAGGGCACTTAGAAGCTAAACATTCAAAAAATTCTGAAAATATCTAAATAATGCACACTTGCAAGGACACAAAAGTTCTTGTAGAGATGATAAATTTGATAAAAGTTCATTCTATTGTTTCCAAATATTGGACTCATCTGGAAGATTGACTCACCAGAGCCTCATCGTCAAAGACAAATCTCACTCTTGTTGTCTAGAAGGGAAAAAAGAGTCAGTTTGTAGCAGTTTAAAAGGAAAAAATTTAACAAGTGGAGAAAATGACAGAAAGCAGAATGTATATTAGTTAAATACCAAGTTAACTCTTTAAACAAGCCAAAACATGTGGGAAGATGGGAGAGAACTCGTCAATTGATCCTTATTGACTAAAGATCCCGTCACAAGGGCATCTGTGGTTTGATTTCAATGCATTCAAGGGTATCAAGCTTCTCAAAGTTCAAAAGTTTTCCTTCTTAAAATGCTTGAATTCAGAGTTCTACTTCTTGCTTCTACAGTTTTTTACTTTTTGGTTTGACAAGCTTTCTTCCTAGATGCTGTTACCTGGAACAATAGGAGTAATCCAAGTAGACCAACAGGTGCCGCTGGTAAAAGATTATTGGTATAAGCAAGCCCACCGGCAAGACCTGTTTCATTTAACAAAGTCCATGTCTGAATGGTCAAATAGTAACTGATTTCTTAGCAGATTAAGCAACATATTTTGTTTAAAATTTAGAAAGATGGATACTTGGCAAATTCCATGGCTCTTTGCATTCAAAAAGCCAACAAATGGATAATCCAAGCTTAGGGTAACGCAATTCAAAGAAAAGCTTCTAACATATTAGCTACATCTCAAAATATAGATACGTGAATCAGCTCAGGAACTACAGCTAGTTATGATTATACCTTCTAGAAAATTAAACAAAATTCATTCAGGGAATTCCAATTCAGCATCATTCAATATCCTTCTATGGGCAGGTCCTGAGTACCATTCATTGATTAGAATATCCCAAGAGATCATGAATCATAAAAGCACTCAGTACCTACCAAGCAGGACAATCGGTATCCGATAATCTGGTTCTGGAATCACTGTCTCTGTCTTCTTGACCCTCCTTCCAAGCTGCAAATCATTAGACATTAAGATTAACAGGATAAAAAGGACGAACTAGAACCATATCCAAATTCATCCGTGTACCCATAAATATACCAATTCCATCTAAACTGTTACCCCCTTCACATGTTACCTCCAAATTTTGAAACTTTAGACATCCATCCAAAAGCAATTTAAAGATTTCAAATATAGCCACAAAATGTTGAACTTCAAACATCCACCTAAAAGCAATTTAAGAATCCAAAATTCGCAGCGGAAATACATGCCAAGACGATGTCACATAAACAATCAAGTAACAAGGTCAAAGTCAAACTAGGTTTATAAGACAAAAAACTAATATCAAGTAAAAATCCACGAAGAAGGATGTAGCATATAAACCACTGAAGCAACCACAAATCGGCCTCCACCAGTGTTACTAAACTCCCTTCTTGCAGAACTTCGATTAAACATCACTTGGCCATGGAATGAAGTCCCCAAATTTCTCATGAATCCCCTTACTTGGGTCTCTGTTTAAAACAATCACGTTATTAGTTTCTTACTCCCATTGAATCAACACACAAAACTACATTCTACCCGTCAAAACCCACGAGTTTCTTTTCACTAAATTCTAACAAACTAAAAGAAAGAATTAAACTTTACACAAGGTTACATATTACACCCTGGAAGTGCTTACTCCGGGAAGGCAGAAGAGGAGTAGCAGTCAGCAAGAGAGCACTGGCCATTTTCTGCTTTTCTGCTCTCCAAACTCCACAAAGCAGACAATTTCATTAAAAAAATAATATAAGTACAAAAAAACATCTTGGATTTAAGAAACTCATGTTGACGTGATTGACCCTGTTTCTGCAATGAAGAGAGGCCTAAATAGCTCGCTGTTTGAAGGGCATTTTGGTCAGCTGATGAAAATTATCATCACCCGTTTAGCCTTATCCATCTTCGATTGACACCAAGAACTTAAATACCACAACTTTGACGGTTGAAGTTTACTTTTTTCTTCTTGATAAGTCCGAAGTCAGCAAATTTTGTTCTAAGAATCCGAAAATGTCAAATTCTGTTTGTTTCACTCCTGTTTGCTCCTCCTTCAAATGTCCCACTAAACCAGGTATATTATAAATGTCTTTCCCTCCACCTCTATGTACGAGTGTATGTCTTGCTATGTGAATATGATGTCAGTTTGGTCCCAAGTGAAAAATAGCTAAGTTTGCTTCTTTTGTATTGTTTTAGGGATGATTATTGATAGTTCTGTTGCACGAAAGGTTCTTCGGGTAACTGAAGTGTGCAAGACCTCTAGAAGTGCCAGAATTCAATCTTTGGAAGTTAAGGTGAGAGTGTTTTTTGCTATCCATCTGAACTTTAAGGTGCCCCTTTTGGCTAAAATTGAAAAGTTGAGGGAAGTAGTTAAACAATTTTAACATTAAGTTCAACCCCATTTTAGGGGAATGGGAATTAGGAACTCTGCAGGATGTTTACCAGTCTGTTGCAGAACTTGCCATTAAGGGTTTGGTGAAGCAGTAGTAGAAGGTAGGCTTAATTTGAATAGGTGGTTGAGGAATATCTTAGAATGATCGTTTCTGTTATCTAGGATTGGATTCTGGAATGCTTCCTGTTGTAGAAAACAACAGATAGGGAATTGGGCAAATAAGGCAATAGATGCAAGATTTAAATTTATGGTTTGGTGGACAGCCGAGGCAAGACATATGAGTAACTATCTTTGTCAATATTGATCCGCCTGGAATCAGAATGAAAGAAATTGTGGGTTGTTTTTAACTCATTGGATTGGAAGAGAAGGCAGACAAATGATTTTTGTGTACTTTTCAGTGCATTTTGATGGCAAGAATTGGACTTGTTGTGGCTAAAGGCTAGAGGCTAAAGGCTAGAGGCTAAATGCTTGGAGACTGAGGCTTCTAGCTTTGTATGGGAGTTCTTTCTTCTTTGTTTCTTTCTTTGTTTCTTTTCTTTTTTTCTTTTTTCTTTTTTTTCTTTTCTTACTTTCTTTCATTTTTTTTCTTGGTAATGGCATGAATAGAGATTAAAATGAATGAACAGCGGATTTGTCTAAGAACATGCAAATGAGGTGGACATGAAATAAGTTAACTTGGGAGTGCACTGGAGCAAGTAAATCTTTTCTTACTGTTCTTTGTAATGTTTTGCCTTCAAATTTACTTTGTCTCTGGTTTTACAGGCTACAGATAGCAATTCAAGCACCAAAATAAATAGCATTGTTTGCCCTGAATGTGATGGAAATGGTAAGGAAAGAAATGTTAAATTCATTATTATTATTTCAGCTTTTTAGTTTTGGAAGAGTGGGTATTAGCTTGTATTGCAAAAAATTAGGTAGAAAAATATTTCAAAATTATATCGTTTTAATAAAATTTCATTGAAAAAGACTAAAATACCCTAATTTTAAAAGGAGGAATGAGGTTGTTTTAGTCTTTTCTCGTTGTGGTTTATTAAAACGATATAGTTTTGGGGCATTTTTCCACCTAATTTTTTACAGGCTGATACCCATTAATCTCTTTTAGTTTTTAATTTTTTGAGCGGGTGGGGCTCAGCTTCTAAATTTTCCCTTTAAAAAAAAGTACAGTGATAGGGACAATCTTTTTGTACCACCTTTTTATACAACTTCAACATGTTATTAAATGAGTGTATGCACTCAATATCACGGGTCCCAAATGAATAAAAAGAGTCAATAATTTAAATGACACGTAAAGTTGTATAAAAAGATAGTACAAAAAGGTTGTCCCTCAATCATTTTCCAAAAAAAAAATTTTGGTTGTCTTAATATTTTTATCATTCCCCATAGAATAGCTTAAAAATGAATGAGAGAAGCAATGTATTGCTAGATATGCTGAGGCAATATACAGAACCTCAAATATTGGCCTAAAAATGATGCTTTAAACTTCAATTCCCAGAGTTTTATGTCTGATCTCTGGGAGTACTTTAGCATTTTTTGTTCATATTCAATCTTTTTATGAAACTGTAAGTTCCAGATTTCAAATTTTCCTCTTGTTGCTACTTCTACCAGCAACTCATTGTAACTCAGTTTTTTTTTTTTTTTGGTTTTTCATCAGCCATACAATTTTTATTACTGAGAGTACAAGGAGTGCTCTAACCTGTTACATCATACCTCTTGTTGCTACTTCTACCAACAAATAATCATAACTCACATGCTTTTCGCATCCACCAACCAGGTGCCAAACAATGTTCTCAATGCAAAGGTACTGGAGTTAATTCTGTAGATCACTTCAATGGGCAGTTTAAAGCTGGTGGGCTTTGTTGGCTTTGCAGGTTCCTTATACCTTCTCTTCTTATGTTAAATCAATGTCATACACATCATATTTGTCTGATTGTCTTCAAAGAATAATCATCTTGTTTCTTCTCTTCATTTTCTTTTCTCCTCTGCATTTTGCATTAAGGGATTGAGCAAGGTCTCCAAGTTTGGTTCTTAGGTTACCCATCAATAACAGCACAATGAATTCTGGAAGGTTGCAATTTTTGTTTAAAAAATGATATCTTATGTAGGTAATGTTCAAATGGCTATAACTTAAAACGTATCTAAAATCTGAACCAACCACTCACCATAAATTTTACATTTGTGAAAACTAGATGAGATTAAGGAAAATCAGGGCATCTTGGCACTTAAAATGTCGGGAACAATAATGAAAAGACTAAAATACCCTTAATGAATCAACATGCAAAAAAGATTATCAAGGGTATTTGAACAATTTCATAGGAGGTCCAAGCATTTAAAATGTCAAAACGTCTTGATTTTCACTTTTCTCAAACCAGAGAGCTCTGGAAAAAGGGAAAACAAGATTATACAAATGTCTCAAAAATTGATTTCTACTTGTCTAAAGGCTTCTATATAAGAACTTACGTAGCTTATAGCTTGTAGCAATGGAAAAATTATTAGCTTTCAGCCGATCAAAAACATGGCTTACTCTCATTTAGATTCCATGCTCCTATCCCCATTCCACATTCATTTACTTAATTTATAGGTTGTTTGTAATGTTTTGCTTCACTTAACTTGCACCTGTTGATCTATTGTTACTGCTTTCCTTTTTTAGAACTTTACACTGTTGTCCATCTTATGCCAAGAGTACATTGGAGGGAAATGAGTATTGTTCATGCTTTGCATATCTTACCTTGTGTTCTCCACTAGCATATTGTGCCAAGGTTACAGTCAATTGGATGCTTCATTTTAAACATTGACATTCCACTACAACACTTGGTATTTTTGTCTAATGTATATGCTGTCCAAATATCAGCATTGACGCTGGATATATATTACGCAGGGGAAAACGAGAGATTTTGTGTGGGAACTGCAATGGAGCTGGCTTTATGGGTGGATTCATGAGCACAGTTGATGACTAGATGTAAAATTTGGTCATCCTGGGGTCTTAATGTCTATAAGTTGGATTAACATTTGCCCTTCCTTTTTTTTTCCTTCATGTAAGACCTGCCTTCTGGCCTGCGAAGAGCTCTGTTATTTCCCATTAATTTAAAATTTACCATTAATGTTTCTTGTCAGTCTCAATCTCAGTTGTCTTATTGTTTTTCCTTTTAAAATAGTTTAGAAATCAATGTTGTACCAAAGGATCATGTTAGATTTACAAATAAATGATAAAATGAGATAGTGGTATGAGCAAATAATAGAACAAGTCAGGTCGTAGTAAATGACAATTCCGTTATGGATTAACATTCAAATTGAATTTTAGGTAATGTTCTTTTTTGTTACTAATTGAATAATACGTTTCCTTTTTCTTGTCTTTGGATAACTTTGAAGTCAGGGATGTGCATTATAAAGGTGATGGATGAGGCATTTCTAATTGAATTTTAACTTAAGCAAATTAAAATTCTTTAATCTGATTTAAGTTGTCTATAACTGTAATTATATAAATGGTACAAAATTCAAAACCTGATTTTCCCAACTCTGGACCTTGCTGGGACCTGTTGCTCAAATTTCTAAAGAAAGGGAATCACTCCAATAATGATTGGAAGAGTAATCCGAAACAATTACTGATGTGAAGTACAATGAGGGCCTTTTGCTGAGGCACATTGCTACTGAACTCGGTTACAACACCGTTGACATTGTGGAGGATGGATTCAGTAGCTACAATTCCCGTCAGTAAGGTTCTATCACAGTAAGGTTCCATCAGACCATGTGCTGTGTCTTCCCTTTATGCTGCCAACAATCATGTCAGCTGCGGAAAGTCAATATGTTTGATTTAAGTTGAAATTGAAAGGGGATTATGGTCCATTGAAAGTTTGAAGAATTTGCGACAATACGTTTTTAATTCCTCTGGGAGGGGTTTCGTCCCCCTCGAATTCTTAAGGGTTATTTATGTTTATATATATATATATGTATGTATATAAGACCTTAGTTTATCTTTTAGTTGTTTATAATTGTTGGCTGTGATTTTTTTTTAAATAATTAGGATATCTAAATCTTTGACTTAATTAATTTTATTTATATATTTTTTATGGTAGATTAATTTCATATATGTTTGCAAATCACTTTTCCTATAAATATTAAACAAATCTCTATCTTCAAAGATAATGAACATACTCAACATAGTTCATTAAAATTATTTATAAATGGTGTGTGAGGAATTTAAACTCACATTTTTAGCATGATTCTAAAGATTTAACCACCTAAATCAATTCCAATAGGCTGTGGCTGTATTATTTTTTCTTTTTTGAAGAGTAAAGGTTACATCTCCACGTTCAGAAAGGCTGTGTTTGTATTTTAGTTGCCATATGTTCATTTTAGACACTACTGGATCAGCACTCAGCAGCGCTAATCCATAACGTTTAGCTTGTGTTATATTTCTGTATCAACTCTATTGCTTCGGGTTGTCCTTTGAATTTCTTTAAAAGCTGTCCATCCTAAATCATTCAGATTTATGTCCCCGTGGGGTGTGGAATCATCCTGAAAAAATGTAGTAAAAGTTCTCAGCAGTAGCACTTTTCAACTCATTTTGAGCAAAGGCAATACCCGATCAGTGAACAAATTATAAATCTGTTCAAGGCAAAATAGTACCTTTATCTTCTTTCAATTGAAACATACCGAATCCAAGCATGAATTACAGAGTTTGATCTGATGCAGATGCCTCACTTCCATTAATCTGATGTTTGTAATAACATTGAAATGACGTTTGTAATAAGATTATTTTCTACATCACTGCAGGCAAACCTTCTCTTAGTTGCCTCCTCCTTGCAATTTTATCATAGACTGATACCACCCTTGCTCGCTACCAAGGCTGCAACTATGTTGAGTACTTGCAAATTAGCTCCAGTTTTATCCTGAACTCGATAATATTATCGAGCTACTGGTGATGAGCCCAATTAGAATAAAATAAATATATACATTTCTATAATATAATCTTAAATTACATGAAAGCTCACAAGTGACTCGCAGACTACTCAAGTTGATAAAGCTTGAGCTGCCCAGACTCAAGTACTGGAGGTACTTGGTTTGACTCGATTACAGCCCTACTCGCTAGCAAAGCTTCTACCAGCAAACATCGACTAAAGTATGGTGCTGCAAGGAAACTATTTTCAAATGCACAATGTCACTAACTCAAGTCAACTTTCTAGGTGCATTAAAAGTTGGAACAATACACAGTTAGGATGGACAAAATCAAAAACTTGCATATATAATTACTTGGCCAAATGTATAATATCTGTGATTTATTCAAATCCTTGAATGAGTTCTGATTACAGATGGTGAAGCAATCAAATGTTTCAAGGAAATTGGTAGTTACAAGGAAAAGGAAAAGCATTATAATTGAGATGGCATTTTAGCTTGTGCCACTAACAGTATCACATGGCAATTACAAGCGTTATGACAATATTAGTCGGAGGATCTCTCCTGAATACTTGAATGACTTCTCAGTTTCTTCCAAACAATGGTTCTTCTCTTCTCTTGTCCATCTCTGAGTAAATATACAAGCAAACATGTATTGGTTATCAGTAAAATGTAAACAAAAGAGAATAATAAAGGTACTATTAACATGTTGCAGATATGATTTTTTCTTTTCTTTTTATTTTTTGTTTTGGAGTGGCGAAGACATAAATTAGAGGAAAAAAGAAACTGAAATTTACAGGAAAACTGTGCAAGAGTTCGAAATATAATTACCTCAGCAACCTTATTCAACTTGTCCCTGACATTTTGCAAAAGCTGGGATAGATCCCCATCCCATTTATAAAATTCCAACTCCTTTTTGTTTAGTATCTCCTCGGCTACCTGATCCAATGGAAAGGAGTAACAGTTTGAGTTGTATAGCTCACAAACCACAACATGCCATTCATGTCACCTTTAAAATGTTTCTAAGAAAAAGAGGTAGAGAAAAGGAACTAAATGGATTGTGAGAAGTGTCCCCAGAGGTAGCTTGACATGAGCATGCCTACTGGGTATGTCTAAACACACACTGATGTATACACAATCTTTAGAGCATACAAGTCAACCATGTTAAAAAATAAGGTTGCAGAAAGCGTTAGGCGATGGTGGGGGTTTGCCCCCGGCTTGGGGCTTGGGTTGCTTGGTTGTTGCTTGGGGGTTTTTTTTTTATTATTATTTTTTTGTTTTATTTTTAGGGGATTAAGAAAAAATTTTAAACCATTTTTAAAATTGTTGAATTAATTGGAAAATTTAAATTTTTTTTATTCATTATTATGTCTAAAGAGCAGAATTTAAAGCAATTACTTGGCATTTAATGTTTTTTTAATATAATTTTTATAATAAATTAAACAACATCATTTCATTAGGCTAAAATATTAATAAAAAGCATTTGCTCAAGCACTCTAGGTGCCATTAAGCACGCCTAATAGTGCCTGGATGTACTTAATTGATCTGGGTGATGCAAACCGCATTGAATTTCCGCGGGCGGAATGGTATCGCCTAGAGCCTAGGCTGATGTGGGCGGAATGGCACCGCCTAGAGCCCAGGCCGTGCCTAGGCAAGCTTTTTACAACACTGGTTAAAAATGAGCATGAGATACTAACGAGCACATAAATTTCTGGAATGTAGAACACTACAGGCGAATATCTTTTTAAGAAATCAATGAAGGTTATATTTATGTAATGAAGATAATAACATACAAATATAATTTTGGAAGCACAATTGAAGCTAATTTTTTTTACCTTCTTCCCAATCATACGACCACCAGCTGAGTGTGCAAAATATATGTTGTAGAAATGACATATAAATGCTTGAGGATCCTTCTCTGACAATTCCTTGAGATACTCTGCATAGTTACGCCCAGGAGAAGATGGTTCTGGAATGTCATAACCTTGTTCTTTGAACCAATCCAAATCCTTTGCCAGCCCCTCAGACCTTTCCAATCCTGTGTTTCTGAACTCAGCATCTGCATGAGAACAACAGACCACTTCAACATATAAGATGAATCTAGGAGTAGAAAGCATATATAAAATATAACACTCATTAAGCACAAGCAAGCAACTGGGTGAAGAATGAGAAGCCATAGAGTAAACTTCTGATGCAAACCTCTGTTAACACTTGACACCAAAGAAGATCAAACTGGTTAACACATTAAGGCCCACTAAAATTTAAGAATTAGCCTTTGTGAATGAGTTTCTCAATATACAGTATGCAACTTCATGTCTCATGCCAGCAAAATTTATCCGTAACCAAAATAGAGCAAGATAAGTCAAAAGCAAAACATTTAAGCTACATATAATATTTCACAAGAATATTGACATCATGATGAGCAGTAGTTGGCAAACATATAACACCATGATGCCCAAAATCTTGGAGATTAATGGCATAAAGTCATCAAAAATCTGTGGATTAGGTTACTGATGGTTAGAGATTCAGTCATACAGTCCATCTTTCTAACTTTTCCTCTTTTTGATTTTAGTTAATAAAAAAAAGGTCATTCAAGAAAGTCATATCCAGCAGTTTACACAAATTATACACCAACTTCCTTAAAAGATGCTACCACCATTAACAAAAAAAAATCTAAGTTTGAACATGACATGAACTTGTATTGAGCAAAGAGTTACCAATACAACAATACTTGACACATGGCCTAATGTTCAAGCACAATATTATGAATAATTACACAAGAAGAAATGGAGGGATAAGGGCTTCTAATATGTAGAGAGTTTAACGGAACTCCTAGAAGCATTTTAGCCTGCTCTTTTTCTCCACATTCAAAGTTCACAACCAATAGCCTAAAATTCTAGTTCTGAAAATGAAATGTAGCATACTTAGAGATCCCTGCCTCTTTCCCATGTTTTTCCCTGTTTTCTACTTCACGCTATCTTAAGAACATTACCATGACAACTCAATCCTCATTAATATCAAATGTGTGGCGTATTCAACAACCTCATAAAACTGACCCCATAAACAACCAGTGAGTCAGTGAGTATTTTTTAAAAAGGAATGGTGAAAAGTCTGCAAACATAAATTTAACAAAGGCCTACAACACCAAAGGCAGAGCAACAACATCAATAAAATCACAGAATAACACAAGAAAAAACTTCATTAAATAAAATATTAGCCTCAAGCAGAGAACCCTTTAAAAAAACTATACACTTATAGAAGCACGTTGTTAAAAAAAATAAAAATGAAAATAAGAACACTCACAGCTAGGAAAAGCAGCCTTTTCAAGAATCCCCTCAAGAGTGTCATACACCAACTTGCTATCCACAAGGAACCTTAAGTATCCATCAACAGAAGGCTTCCACTTGGTAACTGTCTGCTCCTCAGGTTGCTTGACTTCCTTCTCCCCCTCCTTGGCCTGCTCCCTGGTATGCAGTTTCATTGCCACAAATCTCATCTCCTCCACAAAGCCCTTGGCCTCTCCCGGGTACCTCCGTCTGGACTTCTCGGCAGCCGCCGTAGCCGACACAACAACAACACCTCTGGGATTAGGAGGCATCCTGCTAAACTTAACCGATTGAAACGACAAACGGGGAAGATTCTTGGGCAAGGAACAGGAGGCGAAATTCAGGGGTCGTGATTTTGTGAACTGGGGTTTGTTAAAAAGGAATTGGGATTGGGAAATTGGGGTCAGAGAAGCCATTGAAACGGAGGATTTTTAATTAATTTGTGGGAAGAGTGAGATGGGTTTTTGATGAGTGCACGGTATCAATAGAGTGAAAGAAAACAAGCGAATTGAACTGAATTCAAGGGGATGTTGGCGTTGCCGTGGATTGGCGGTTCAAGTACCCTTGAAGCCTGAGCGATGTGAGTGCAACAATTAATATTTTTATTTGTATCTTTTTTTCATAATATTATTATAACAACGAAATTTCTTTTAAAATTTTCAATAAATTCCAGTTAAACTTTAAAAAATCATCAATAAAAATAATATGAGCTTTATAAAATTTATAATAAATACCCAATAAATTTTTTTAAAATATCTATTAAAGAGTAATTTATAAATAATATATATAATAGTATAATATAAGTTTAATAATATTTATTTTTTTTTACTAATTTTCTTCGTACTTTTTTATTATAGAGTTTCACTTGAATTTTCTTTAATATCTTGGTAAATGGACAAAATATATATATATATATATATATAAAATAAGAAGAAGAGGTACCGCCACCCTCACCATTTATTTCCTAAATCACAATGTAGGTCCTCAACTTTCTAAAATTTTTGTACTTCAGTCCTTAAATTTAATAACATTACAAGTTACTGACCAATCTCACCATTTTATTCATCTTTTAACTTTGTAAAACACTGTGATTTAATTTCAAATTTATGATGTTTAAAATTTGTCCCATCCTACACAAATAATGGAAAAAATATTAAGTTAAATAAAATCATATTAAATCTATTCAAATATTAATAAATCTTAACTATATATAAAATTATTGTAATAGTAAAATTTCTCTTAAAATTCTTAAATAAATACTCATTGGATTTAAAAAAACCTTAGTAAATATCCAATTGGTTTAAAAAAATTTATAATAAATACTCAATAAACTTTTTAGAAGATATCCTATTAAAGAATAGTTTACATCTAATATATATAATATTGCAAACCAACTTTAATAAGATTTGATTTTTTACTAATTTTCTTCAGACTTTCTTATTACAAAGTTTGACTTGACTTGACTTTTCTTTAATATTTTTCCAATTTTATAGCACTAGGGTTACAATTTAATTTCTAATGATATAAATGGACAAAAAAAAAAAAAAGGATAAGGAAAGGTGCCGACACCCTCATCATTATTTCTTGAATGGACTTTTGTTTGTTTTCATAAAGCAAAAATTACAATGTTGATCCTCAAAATTTTAAAATTCTTGTACTTTAGTCCCTATATTTCATAATTCTACAAGTTACTCCTCAATCTCACTTTTCATTTATCCTTTAATTTTGTGAAACACTGTGATTTGGTTCTAAATCTATTATTTTTATCATTTTTCAAAATTAAGTCTTATCCTACACAAATATTGAAAAAAAAAATTGTAAAATCCAATAAAATCATATTAAGTCTTATTCATCAAGGACTCATGACCTAACCTATAATGGATGGGTTGGATCGGATTTTCGGAATTTGTCCAATTTTGCCAGGTCTAATAAGGGGATAAAAGAAGAATTAGGATCCACTTACATAAAACTCTTACATGCATTACTTGCATAAAATCTTAATTATTTATTCTTTCACTATAAATGGTTGAAATTTATTTACTTTTTATCTTATTTTTTAAAAATAATTGTTTTTTTATCTAAAAAATTATAATAAATCGTACACAACTTTATGTTTTGACAAGTGGAGTAGAGACAAATGAAAAAGTACTAGATGAATAATATTAAGGAGTTGCTTCTTTTATATTTTGATATCAAAATTTTCTAATAAAAACATGGTGAAATAGAAAAAAAATGTCAAAGATAAAATATAAAATAGAAAAAAGTGTTGTATAATTTAGACTATGTGGAATTGCACAACATTAACCATTAGTTGGAAGTTGGGCCCATGATATTGGAGGCCTTCTCCTTATCTAATAGTTTGTGTCTTATAGTTTGGTACAATTCAAACTTAAAAATAAGGTTTTCT
>BPVZ01000025.1:420377-432573 GCA_020521535.1 Rubroshorea leprosula | reverse complement strand
AAAAGGTGATAAACTTTCAGCAACATGGTCTAGTTGCTGAAAGTTGCTGAAAATTCTATATATTCCCCCATTCCCTTCCATCTCCCATCCTTCTTTTTTTTTTTTTTAGCACATATACGTCCTCCATATAATTGTTCATCCATTTTTATCCATTATATAATATGTTAATTATGCTTATTCTTTGTTATCAGTAAATTCTCATATATATCACTAATTGAATAAATTTCATCAATTCTCAAATATTTTTATAAATATTATTTTATTAAGTATGTATCAATTTATTTGAAAGTTAATATATTTATAAATAATTATCTATAATAACTAACAATTTTGTTATTTTGTTTGTTTTGTAGGTAATTTTTAATAAAATAAAAATTTTAAATTTGGTAAGATACTTAATTAAACTTAATTAACTTAAGTTATTTAATTTAAATTTAATAATATAGAATTAATAAATATTTATATTTTATGTGAGATATCAAAAAATTTAATATTTGGTGATTATAAAGAAAGTGAATTTCAGATTTAAATAATGTAATAATAATACTATAAAATTAATATATTATTCACCTCACTATCAACAACAAGGATTATGTTACTGAAAATAAGTTTGTTGACTATTCACCTAAATTTTTAGCAATAAGAACTATGTTGTTGATAATACACTATTAGCAACATAGTTTTTGTTGCAGGAAAGTTGGAGATATGCACTCCCCTTAACTTTTAACAATATAAGCCATGTTGTTGAAAATATGCTTTCAGCAAGATGGCCTATATTGCTGAAAATTGGGTTAATTCATCCTAATCCTTGTATTGCCAGTTTACCACTTATTTTCAACAACATAAGCATTTTTAGCAATGTGACTTAAACTGTTGAAAATTCTTTACCACTTATCGGTGAATTTTACCAAATTTTGGTGAACAATTTTTTCAACATGGAGTACATTATTTAAACTATATTTTCAGTAATATACATTATGTTGCTGATGTATTAGCCACAATTTACTTGTTGGTGATGTATCAGCCCGCAAAGCTTTTACCAACAAAAATCATGTTGCTGAAGGACTTTCAGCAATATATGGGAGGCCCTTTCAACAACATGGAAGCATGTAGCCGAAGTTAGAAATTTTAGTAGTGCTAGTTCCTCATAAGTGACAAGCGGGGGCTCAGTGGAAGCACTGCCATCCATAAGCGTGTCGTTAAAGGATTTAACAGGCGGATCCGCGGGGGAACTTGAATGACTGATCGGTGGTAACAAGCCAGCCTGATTTGACCCGGAGGAGACAAGAATGACTACGGATATGTCTGGAGGCGGCGGCGTCGGTGGGGGAAGGTTGGGGTTTGCCGGCGGGGGCTCAGAGGAATTAGGGGGAGAAAGATCCATTTTTTAGAATGAACCTTCCTCATCGTAATACATATCCAGTAGAATTCTCTCAAGAATGCACCATATTTCGGCTGCTTTTTTAATTTCTCTTTCGTCTTTTGGAATTTTTTAATCTGTTCGGGTACGGACATTTATTTTACTACTAATTTTTTATTGTTAATTTATAAAAAAAATGAAAATTAATTTTAATTTTATTAATAATTTAATTAAATTATTTTACATAATATTGTTATTAAAAAAATTTATTTTTGTAAATTTTTTATTTAAATTAATAATAAAAAATACAATAAATAAATCTTTAATATATACCCTTAATAAAAAAAATCATATACCTCTAAAATACATGTTAAAAAGCTTTTGTTTTTCCTTTGTCATGAAATATATAATAGCATCATTATTAATGCAGTAAACATTTTGGCATAAAAACAATGTGCTATAAAAGAAAAATCTTTTCCACAAAACATCTAGACTATTTGGGGCCTGTCCTCCTGGCAATTTCTTGTACTTCAATGCTGAGATGATGGGATTATTTTTCCAGGAACTAGCTTGTATGTATATGTATATATATATATATGTATATATATGTATGTGTGTATATATATATCTATGGCCATTTATTATGTTCTATCCAATCTCCTTGTTTACCCCCCACCCCCTCCAAAGGACAAAAAAAATAAACATCTGGACTATTCTGACCAAAATCTTTTCTACTATTGTTTTCTTTTTTTTTTCTTTTTTTTTTTGCTGTTTTCACGATATTCGATTATGATTGTTTTATTTTTTTAACTAATCTTTCGATATCTAAAAGTTATATTAAACTCCAAGAAATTTAAAATTAAATCAAGTCAAATTTCATAATAGAGAAGTTCTTTTAATGTTTTTTTTTTATAAGATTCAAAATCGAAACCTTATTTAAGGAATCATATTCATTCTATTTGAATTAACAAGTTAGTAGTTGATTATGATTTTTTTATAAGTCCCCTATTTATGCTCTTTATTGTATAGTCTAGACTTTAAAATAAGAACTAGTTAGATTTCAATATCAAATGACTTATTTTTATTTAATGGTTTAAATTAAACAATTTAATTATTACTAAAAAAACATAATATAATTGATAAATATATAATCAATAGATAAAATAATTATCAGTTATATAGAGTTATAATTGACAATATGACTATAAGTTATGTAAATGTTAATTTTTTGTTGATATAATCCACACAACAATTAATTGAAAGAAAAACTATCGCTTAAAAAAGGGTGGTGCTATAAGAACAACTTTTTTATATTATTATTTTATATAACTTTCACATGTCATTAAATTAGTGGATGCATTCAATGTCACAGGTCTCACATGAATTAAAAGAACCAATCATTTAAATGACACGTTAAATTGTACAAAAAGATGAAACAAAAAAGTTATACAAAAATCATTTCTCGAAAAACATAACCCAGCTATATTTACTAATTTACTATTAATATAATCAATAAAATTGTTGATTATGTTTTATATAGTTTTATACTTTTAAGCATGACGGTAACACTAATTTTAAAGGGTGTTCCAAATGATTACAAACTTGAGGTTTTAAGTTGTAAATCTTGAGTTCAAACCATAAAGCAAGTAAAAAGGGACAAGAAAAAATGAGACTTTTTTTAATTGTATAATTTATCATTTAATATACTTTTAAAAAAATAAGTTAAACTACAAAAAGATGTCTATTACCCCTTATATATCTTTAAAAAAATCCTTTTCTTTCCTATTAAAAAATATATATGGATTTAGTACTTATCCATCATACATTTTAAAGATTAAGAAAAAAATTATTTTAAAATTATGTCATTTCAATAAAATATTACAAGAAAAAATAAAAAACACTCTAATTTATGCTTTAAATTTTGTATATTTTAGTATTTTCAATAAGAGTTTATTGAAACGACATAATTTTATGATAATTTTCTTCCTAATCTTTAAAAAGTAAAAAAAATGGATATTATTCTCTATACATGTAATGAACCCTGTCCAGAAAAAATGTCTATTACCCCAATACATCTTTAATAAAATCCTTTTCTTCCTATTAAAAAAAATTATAATGAATCAAATGCAGATAAGTTGTCTATTACCCATATGCATCTTTAAAAATCCTTTTCTTTCCTTTGACAAAGAAAGGTTAAATCTCCATTTTGGTCCCTGAACTATTGTATGGACCTTCGATTTGGTCCTTGAACTTAAGAAATCCTTGATTTGGTCCCTCAACTATTGTACGGACCCCCGATTTGGTCCACACTGTTTATAATTTGACCTAATTTGGTCCTTAAACTATTGTACGGACCCTTAATTTGGTCCTTACTATTTACAATTTCACCCCAATTTGGTCCCTAAGCTATTATTTAACAGAAGGACCAAGTTGGGGCTAAATTGATAAACAGTAGGGACCAAATTGAGGATCCGTATAATAGTTTAGGGACTAATTCGGGGGTCCGTACAATAGTTTAGGGACCAACTAAGGGATCCGTACAATAGTTTAAGGACCAAATCAGTGGTCCGTACAATAGTTCAGGGACCAAAATAGGGATTTAACCAAAAAGAAAAATATATAATGAACCACATCCAGATAAGTTGTCTATTACTCTTATAAGGGTATTATAGGTGATATCATTGTTACATTCTTAATTGTTAACATCATTTTTTTTAATTTTAATTGATTATTATATTTTTTAATTGATTAAGAAACAAAAAAAAAATGTAAATTTTTTTTTAAAGTGTAATATAAAAATATGATAAATAATTACATTAAAAAAATATGATATTAACAATTTAGGATGCAGTAATATCCTCACCCTCCCTTAACATCTTTACTAAAATCTCTTTTCTTTCCTATTAAAAAAAATTATAATAAATAACATCAAGAAAAATTGTCTATTACCTCTTATACACCTTTAATAAAATCCTCTTCTTTCCTATTAACAAAAATTATATTGGATCACATTCAGAATCATTATCGAATTGGAAATACACATTAAGAAGAATCCTCGTATAAAACTGCTATATATATACGCTTTTTTAAAATTAATTAAGTTTTATAGAATATATGCTCTGGTATATAATACAACTATTTCATCCACAATACATAACAGCTGCTTTTTGATGTATCTAATGGCATCATCATCACAAAAGAAACTTTTGGGCGTAACAATTAGAGAGAGAGAGAGAGAGAGAGAGAGAGAGAGAAATCTTCCAAGCATAACATAAAGAGTGATTTTACACCACCACCCCCCCTCAAAAAAAAAAAAAAAAACATAACATCGAGGGGGAGAGTATTATAATTAAATCAATCTCAGGATCATCATTGAAACAAAATAATAAGAAAATTAACCACAAATAATTAAAATTATTGCAGGAGTTTTGATTCGACGATCATGCTTTAATTAATTAGGGGCCTTTAGGGCGATCAATTGGATCCAGCGGCGGCAGCAGCTGCTTCTCCTTCCCTTTACTTTCTTGCTTCCCTCATTGCCTTTCAGTGCTTGACAGAAGGTACCAGAAGAATTAGACATGTGTTTTTCATAATTGAGACATAAAAAAAATATAAAAAAATAATTTTAAAACTAAATGATTCAAAATTAAAAGTTTTAAACCTAAATTTAACATTTAACCATTAAAGCCTATATCTTGGTTTTGGCTCATCGTGGATAGCTCTCCGGAGAGCTTATCTATGTTCCTAATCTAAGTGGATAGGTCCGTAATATATATCTTTTATATTTATTTGCGTTGTTGCTATGAAACATAGATTGGGTTGTGACCCAGTTACAATGTAGGCCGATATGATTCTATTGGTCATATTTTTCATTAAAAATCTAATAAATTAGACCATTTCTATTGTTTCTAGTTTTGTTTTGACAATATAATTATTTTTTTTGTTTTTTTTTTTTAATTGTTAGTAGTTTCTAAATTTTTTAGAGCCAAAATAAAAACAAGCAACCACACAATTACATACTTTGCTTATTTTCAATAATAATAATAATAATAATAACAATAATAATAATACCAAACAATAACGTCACATCAGTTTGAATCTTTTTTTAAAAGATTGAAATGATTCAAATTGAAGTCCACTTCTAATCTAATAATTTTTCAAGTTAATAACCACAAACCTTTAAAAACTTAAGTTATTAATAATTTTTAGTCTCCACAATTATATATCAATTGCACTTATAGTTTTATCTTGATATGAAATTTGAAACATTACACTCTCTTCACCACTCTTCTCCGTAAAAATTTCAACTACTTGGCCTATCTCATTTAAAAAGAAGAAGAAAAAGAAGAAGAAGAAGAAAAATCTCAATTCATATTCAATAATGTAAAGTGGGATACTTGTGATTTTGAGCCTCAAAATCTATAAACAATGTAAGGCAATGGGTAAAGGCCACAACACTAAGAATTGTAATTTGGCACAAAGAAAGGTTCTCAAATTGTCTTATACATCACGGTATCATTCCACTCACTAAATAAAGACATGTGAAACTTGCTAAATCAATATTGGAATTTGACTATATATACACCAAAACAAACACTTAATTTATTTTCATGCTAATCAAATGAAGTTGAGCCATCCCAAAGGCCCAAAATAAAGTAAATGTAAGTGCAATGAAATGAAATGCTTAAAAACAAACAAGAAGAAAAACACGTCAGGCATAAATCTAAGGAGGGAAAGGATAGAGATGGATCGGTCCTCACCACTTTATAAGCAACATGCACAGTGAATCTCCACATCCAACTTTTTGTACACATTCAAATTTCAAAATATGAGACCATTTTCAATGGTCCCATGCTTCCACTGCTGGATTCGACAATCAAGAGAAAACCAGAAAAGGCAGCTTAAGCAAATTTGTGTATGTATAAATATTAAGTAGCAATACAAATTTTGGAGTATAGTAAGAGATAGGTCTGAAAATATGGAGGCTAAATGGTTGGTTTCTGTTGTAGCGAACTTCATGATGATGGTTTTGTTGGTACAAAGCCAAGGAGAAAACTTGAAGAATGGGTTTTACTCTTGTTCATGTCCCTAGGCAAAGTCCATCATCAGGTCTACAGTTGAATCATACTTCAGCAAAGATCCAACTATAGCAACCGGTCTGTTGAGGCTTCATTTTCATGACTGCTTTGTTTAGGTTGTCTTCCTCTCTTCTTTTGTTTTCCCTTAATTTAATTAGCTTAATCTGCACATATATGTAGCCCATGGAGTGTTGAATTAATTAAGGGCTATGTAAGACAGGGCTGTGATGGGCCGGTGTTGATCATTGGCTCTTCTACAGAGAGAAATGCATTGCCAAATCTTGGATTGAGAGGAATTGAAGTAATTGATGATGCGAAGTCACAAATTGAAACTTTGTGTCCAGGTGTAGTCTCACGTGCTGATATACTAGCATTAGCAGCTCGAGACGCTGTTGATTTAGTATGTCTTGAGAAAACAAAGTATGGAGTAGTGAATTGTGCTAATTGCATTGGATTTTATTACTGTGGATGCTAATCATATATACAAACTGGCACCAATAATGAAGCCTAGAAAGATGCTACTGTACAAGGAAAAAATATATATACATACTGTAATAACTCTGCAATGATAGTGCAGAGATTGATTTCCTCATTCTACTTCGTGATACTTTCCAATACTCCCCCTCAAGTTGGTGCATGAAGATCTTGAATGCCCAACTTGGATAGCAAAAAAGCAAGGCGCTCACGACCCAAAGCTTTTGTGAAAAGGTCCGTTGGTTGATGACGAGAGGATACATGAGCTGTGATCAATTCCTTCTTCTAAATATGCTCTCGAACAACATGACAATCTATTTCAATGTGTTGAGTTCGTTCATGGAATACAGGATTGTTTGCAATGTGTAAGGCAGCTTGATTGTCACAAAAGAAAGTCATTGGTCTTGAATGGTTTATACTGAGATTGAAAAGCAGAGATTTCAACCAAGTAAGCTCACTTACTGTGGAAGCCATAGCCCTATACTCTGCTTCAGCAGAGGAGCGTGAAACTGTCGACTGCTTCTTTGACTTCCAAGAGACTGGAAAGCCCCCAAGGCAAATATAGTACCTATTGGTTGAGCGGCGTGTTCAAGGGCAACCTGCCCAATCAACATCACAATATGCTACCAACTGCAACTTGCTTGGAGAAGATAATAAAATCCCCTGCCCCGGTGATCTCTTGATGTAACGCAGGACCTTCATGGCTGCCTCAAAATGTTTTTGCTTGGGATTTTGCATGAATTGAGCCAAAATACTCACAGAATAACAAATATATGGTCGAGTGATTGTTAAATAAAGTAGTCTCCCAACCAATCTCTTTTACTGTGAAGGATCAGATGCTAAAGGTCCAGAAGCCAATGCGAGTCGATGATTCTGGTCCAAGAGAAAGTGGCTGGGTTTCACTCCAAGCAATCCTGCCTCTGTAAGGATATTAAGAGCATATTTTTGCTGACTTAAAATGATGCCTTCAGTAGTTCGAGCGACCTCAACACCAAGGAAGTACTTCAAAAGGCCTAAATCCTTTATGGAAAACTCTTTGTGTAGATAAGCCTTAAGAGCTGCAAGTTTCTCACCATCATTGCTTGTAATCACTATGTCATCTACATAGATCAAAATTGCAACAAACTTATTATCAGTAGTAGAGGTGAATAAAGAGTAATCTACTTTTGATTGACAAAAACCAGCTGCCAAAAAAGAATTTGTGAACTTTTCAAACCAATTTCTTAAGGCCTACCGCAAACCATTTAGAGACTTGCGCAATCTGCAAACTTTATTGTTTTGTTTGCAACCGAAACCTTGTGGTATCTTCATATATACTTCTTCATGTAATTCACCTTGTAAGAAGGCATTATTCACATCTAATTGGTGCAATTCCCATTATTTAATGGAAGCAAGAGCAAGCAACACTCTCACTATTACCATCTTTGCGACAAGAGCAAAGGTCTCATGGAAGTCTAGTCTTTCAATTTATGTGAAGCCTTTAGCTACCAACCTAGCTTTATACTGTTCAACTGTCCCATCCGGTTTGAATTTAACCTTATATACCCACTTAGAATCAATTGCACGTTTGCCTAGAGGCAATGTCTCAATTGTCCAAGTACCATTCTTCTCAAGTGTAGTGATCTCATTCCTCATTGCTTCTCGCTATTTTTCATGTTTGATGGCTTGAGAAAATGTTTTAGGCTCATCTATAGAAGATATGGCTGCAAGATAGGTCTGATGAGGGAGTGAAAAATAATTATATGAGACACAGTTAGACAGAGGGTATGACGTACTTGAGTTGGTTGACTGTAATGGAGCTTTTGTGGGCTAAAGGGATGTGGGCATGGTGCAGACATAGTCATCAAGATGCTGAGGAGCACGTCTCTCTCGTTGTGGCCGTTAGACTGAAGCAGCAAGATCAGTAGTTGGATTGGTTTCCCAATCAGTGATAGTGTTTTCAACGGGATCAACCTCATTGTCATATGAGGGAATTGTATCATGAGTTTCTATGCTTGGTTGCCAGATATTAGGAGTAGATGATGCCATGTGATCTCCAACATTATGAATGGATGCATATGGAAAATTTTGCTCATAAAAAACCACATCTCGTGAAATAAAGATTTGATTGCTTTCCAAATCAAAAAGTCTATATCCCTTTTCTCCAAAAGGATAGCCAATGAAAACACATTTTGTTGCTCAAGAATCAAATTTTCCACGATCTTTAGAGTGATTGTGTGCGTAACAAAGGCACCCAAACAGTCTTAAATGTGAATAATTAGGAGCCTTTTGAAAAAGTTTTTCAAATGGTGTGAAATTTGAAAGCATAAGTGTAGAAGTTAAATTGATTAAGTAAGCTGCAGTGAGGATACATTCACCCCAAAATCTTAATGGTAAATTGGCTTGAAATCTTAAAGCTCATGCTACCTCAAGAAGGTGACGATGCTTTCGTTCGACAACCCCATTTTGTTGAGGTGTATATGTGCATGTAGTTTGTTGTATAATTCCCTTCTTAAAGAAAAATTCCTTCACTTGCCGTTTAGTGAATTCTTTGCCATTGTCACTTCGAATCTGTTGCACATGAGTGTGAAATTGGTTTTCCACCATATGACAACAATTTATCAAATATAATGCAGTTTCAAATTTGTGCTTTAAAAGATACACCCATTTGCAGTGTGAAAAATCATCCACAATGGTCAAAAAATAATGTGCACTAGTATTAGATGGAATGGCATATCTACCCCATATATCACAATGAATTAAGGCAAAAGGATTAGCAAATTTATTATTGCTAATAGGAAAAGGTAATCTTGTTTGCTTAGCTCGATGACAAGCATCACGAACATGTTTTATTTGATTTGAACATAAAGGTAAAGAAGATATTTTAGCTAGTCGTTCTGTAGGTGCATGCCTAAGCCATTGATGCCATAACTCCAAGGATATGTCCTCCTTCTTGGTATGACTAATGGCTGCTACATGCCCAAAATCACAATAGTTAAGCCCATCACGAAGCTTACCCATTTCAATCAACCTCCTCGAGGTTAGGTCTTGGAAGACACAAAAATTAGGGAAGAAAATTCTAGCACAATTAAGTTGCTTTGTTATCTGACTGACAAAAAGAAGATTGCATGTAAATTGAGGGACACACTTAACATTTTCTAGAGTAAGTTTATTTGACAGAGTGGCTTTCCCTAAATGAGATGCATCTAAGGTGGATCCATTAGGCATGTAAACAGGTGATGAGTAAGGCCTTATGTCCTGGAGTATGGAAAAATGTGGTGTCATGTGATTAGATGCACCACTGTCAATTATCCAAGAAAGAAAAGAATGTGAGGTCTTAGCAACAAGGTTGATAGATTGTTTAGAATCAGAATTACCACCAAGAAGCATGAGGAGTTGATCATACTACGCCTTGGTAAATCTTGTAATTGGCAATTAATTCAATTGACCTCTAGTCATTTGTGGCTCAAGTGATGCATTTGCTGCAAAAATCACATCCTTATCTGTGTTATGATGTTTTTGCTGCTCCCCCTTACCCCCTCATCTTTGTTTGTCTTGGTTTCCAACTCACTGGATAGCTTATTATTTCATAGCATCTTTCCTTTGTGTGGCCTATGCTTTTGCAGTTATCACAGCGTGGTTTCCCTGATGTGCTCACCTTTTCGTTATAACTTGTCTTTTCTGCTAAAGCCATTGCCTCTATAGCTGGACTTCTAGATGCAGACACCATTTGCTGTTTTTCTTCTTTTGTGGCCATTGAGTAAACCTTGTTGAGAGATGGTAATGGTTCCATGTTCAAGATCTGTGAGTGTATGGTAGAAAAATTCTCATTCAAGCCCATGAGAAATTGATGAACCTTCTCAGTCTCTCGTGTCCTTGTAAACTCCTTTTTTGCACCACAAGTGCAGCCATAACTAGATGTTGGCACAGGTTCATGAGCCTGGAACTCATCCCAAATAGGTTTCAATTTTGTGAAATAAGCTGCTACAAATCTTGTTTCTTGAGTGGTGGTTGCGAGCTCGAACTTCAGTTCATATATTCAGGATGTGTTTCCTTGTGAGAAACGTTCCTTCAAATCTTCCTAGACCTCTGCTGCACTCTCAGCATAAGCCATATTGTCATGTAATTCCCTGGAGAGAGCATTCAATATCCATGACATTACCATGGAGTTACACTTTGTCCAAGCCAGAAACTCTGGACAAGTTGCACTTGGCTTTTTAAGAGTTCCATCAACGAACCCCATTTTGTTCTTTGCATGTAGAGCATTCTGCATCGCTCTCCTCCATGTATGGAAGTTTTCTCCTGTTAAAGGAGATGTGACTAGAACCCTTCCAAGATCATCACTGGGATGAAGATAATAAGGTGAGTCCAGATTTACTGTCTTGAGGACAGCCTTGTCTCCCCTTGCTCCCCTATATCCTTTCTTGGCTTGATCGTTGTCTGTCATCATTGATTCCTCAGGGCAGCAAAAACTTGTTGTTCTAACTTGCTGTTGTAGCAAAACCTTGCTGTCAATTTAGACTCCTTTGCTCTGATACCATGAGAAAACAGAGTATGGAGCAGCGAATTTGCTAACTGCATTGGATTTTATTACTGTGGATGCTAATCACATATACAAACTGGCACCAATAATGAAGCCTAGAAAGATGCTACTATACAAGGGAAAAATATATATACAGACTATAATAACTTTGCAATGATAGTGCAGAGATTAATTTCCTCATTCTACTCCGTGATACTCTCTAATATGTCCTTCCCATCTATCTCAAAATTTCAACTGATCAAAAAGTTTAATTAAAGGCAAGAGTTCAAAGATTGAAAGTTTTGTTCACTATTTATTATGTCTTGCTTTTCCATTTCTCTAGACTGATGGTCCAAGCTAGACGGTACAACCAGTAAAAGAGATGGCCGAATATCTTCATCATCTCAAACCTCAAGGTTACCTTCTCCTCTTGATTCCATCATTGTCCAAAGGCAGAAGTTCGCAGCCAAACACCTTGATGATCATGATCTCGTCACCCTAGCTGGTACATACTGACAAGGATATTCTTCACTAAATATCTTATTTTCCAATTATCACTGCATTGAACTAAAAACATGAATAATTAGACAAGGAGGTTAATCCCTAATGTCACTAAGTTTGCTTTTACCTAATGATTTAATTTATGTAATTCAAACTAGAAAATAGGGTACTTTTTTTTAACAAAAATAAAAAATAAAAACCAAGATGTCAATGTCAAAATTGTCTATATATAATTACTTCTTTACTTACAGGTTAATTTATTAAAAATATTTAAATGTTTTA
>BPVZ01000025.1:389056-403841 GCA_020521535.1 Rubroshorea leprosula | reverse complement strand
ATGACAAATAAATAAATTTTAACTATTTATAATACAATAATAAATTATTAAAATATTATATAAGTAATATGCACAAAAATCTTATATAAATTAATTCTAATTCTTTGTTCATGCTTATATATATTTCACATGAAAACTCACAATTATAAATTTTTGGTATTTGGTACTTGAGTCTTAAAAGTAATTTATATCTTTTATTCAACCTAAAGACTTACAAACACGGCACATAATACAAATATTACACGTTGCATAACTTATTAAAGTTGATAGAAGATGTATATGCGCAACACATAATACACATTACATATTATATAGTCAAATAATAAATGAATTACATGGGTATATATATACAATGATTAAGATAAATAAGTCAAGTAAACAGACTAGTAAAATGAGGTAAACGCTAGAACCTAGCGTGGGCGTGGACCCTCCTTTCACGTATTTTTCATGGTATTGAAGGACTTTTGGCAATCAATCATTGTTGAAAATGATACTGTGTCGACATAGATTTTATTTATTAGTGCCCTATCATTTTGCCATGAAACCTCAAATCCAGACCAAAATGTTCAACTATAATTTCTATTTTTTTTTTTTTTAACAAGGGAGATTTTAGGAGAAGAGAGAATAATTTCTAAAATTTTAAATATGTAATGAAAGTAAGTAATGTCAAATAAAATATCCAAAGTTTAAAATATAAAAAAAAAAAATCAAAATCAAAGAAGCTCTCATTATAATAAAAGGTCAAACTTTTTATTTGTACCTTATACATTCTTTTTTTGTCAATATTTTAAATTAATTTTTGTATCAATTAACATCCTCTATAATTTAAAATCAGTAAAAACTTTAAATTATCAACAAAATTATGGTACAAATATGGAATTTGACTACAAAGTCAAGATGTAAATAGAGATTTTGACCATAAATTTGTGAGTTTTTCATAGATTTTGAATAATAAAAGGTGTTGATCAAGACAAAAATTAATTTATGATATTAATTGCAAAAAATATATGGATAATGATTTGCGGGACGAAAGTGGGGAGCGAAAATGGGGGCCGACAAGTGAAGTTGGTTAAATGGGTAATTTTGTAATTTAACCAACTTCACTTGTCTTCACTTGTCGGCTCCCATTTTCGCCTCTCACTTTCGTCCCGCAAATCATTATCCAAAATATATATAATGTAAATAGGGAGTTTGGTCATAATAAAAATAGAAACTAAAAGAGAATAAATATATTTTTGCGAACAAGAGCCACTCCCTGATACCGACGGCAATTTTATCTGTGTCATCACTATTCCATAAACCATCCCCTTCCGAGCCATCACATATCAATCCGGTAGGACGGTTTGATTGCCTAGCCAGTGACGAGGCAAGGTAGGACAATGCTCAACTCTTCTTATACCCAACCCTTCTAGCACAAATGAGGTTGTTGTCACTGATTTTTTTTTTTTTTTTTTTTTTTGGTTAAGGTCAAGGTTGTCAAAATCGAGATTTTACCTAAAATCGTTTTGGTTAGGTGAAATCGGAATCGTAAAATCGAATTAGTAAAATCGAGATTTTACAAAACTTAATATATAATATATAATAAATTATATAAAATCAAAATTAAACAACAATAAATCAAGTTTAGAGTTAGAAACTTGAAATTAACTAATTAAAATATAAATATCGAACAACACAAATAAATTAAACGAAGAAGATGACTTAGATTTAAAATTTTAGATGATTAAATCAAATTTGTCCCAAATTCCCGATTAAAATGTTGATTTGGGATTGGGTTGTGTGGGTCATGAGCTTTTCGTGAGCTTTTAAAATGAAAAATGAACTTAATTTATGGGTTATCTAGTCAAAGCCCATTAACCCAAGATGAGAAACCCAAAAGGAAATAGGTACAAAGTCCAGCTGTCAAATAGGAGGTAAAATCGAGATTTTACCTAATTTCACAGTAAAATCTCAATTTTACGTTTTTGACCTCAGATTTTATGAATTTCCGATTTTGGTATAGATTTTACACGAAATGCCTTGCTAAAATCGTAAAATCGTAAGATTTTACGATTTAAATCTAGATTTTGACAACACTGGTTAAGGTTATTAAATTTTATTATTATTTTATTAATTTATAATTTTTTAAATAGTAATTATAATATATAAAAATATTTATTTATAAATTATTTTAATATATTAAATAATAAATATTAATTATTTTATAAATTATAATTATTTTTAATAATCAAATTAAAATAAAAGTTTAACAATTTTAGGGACTCCATCCATAACCCTTTTGGCATGCTATCTTTATATACTCGGTACTCTATTACCATTTCTTTTCATGTAAGATACCTATCATGCCACATCAAGTAGTCGCAACAATTTGTTCATCTCTAACAGAATTTTATATTATCAAAGGAAAAATAATGGAATCAAGATGACCCCACATGTATCACATCAAGAGATCCATTACACATTCCAAGAGATCCAGCCACGAGAGCTAGAGCTAGGAAGATGCGAAAAGCTTTAAATGGCCTTATTGAGCAGATCTAGGTTGATAATAACATGCAACAAGTAAATCAAACCTTGGATGATTATCAAGGCATGGTAAACATCATTTAGGTTTAAGAGAAGCTTAATTGAGGTCATTATGCTAAATTACATAGTTTGCGTCAAAATCCTATAATTCTGTCGCAATTTGTAACAAACTAATATTTCATGTTACATTAGATGACTTTCAGTGATTTTCACATTTTTTGTATTATTTTGGGCTGAACATTCATTTATTTGAGGCCCAATTTGTGATTATTAGGATTAGGGTTTAGGGTGTTAGTTTCCTATTCTTATTAGAATTACTTTTCTTTATTTAAAGGGCTTGTAACCCTAATTGGGGGTGACAATTGAGTCTAGGTTTTTGAGAGACTTTTCTCTTTGGTTCATTTCAGAACTTTACAAAACTTATCAAGATTATTCTTGTGGCATTCTAACCTGACTTATCATTCTCATTTTTAATCGTTCAAGGGTGTGGCATCAACCAACTTTATACCTCTGGTTCTTGTTGTGTTATAGACAACGGGCCAAGGTTTTTACCTTTGGTTCTTGTTGCGACATAAACAATAGGTCAAGATCCTATTATAAACTTAATTTGGCTTTCCTGGAGTTTAGAAATCCTTTCCCGTGCTGTGGGTCTCATTGTTTTCTTTGGGATTCTTATCATCTTGGTATCAGAGCATCAGATCCTAAATCAGTTTGCGTATCTTTAATTTTCAGTTTTTATCGTTAAAAAAAAAAATTCAGTGTCATTCTTCTCTTCCTTATTTTGCTCTTCTGAATCTATGTTGCTGGTTCAAAAAGAGAGAGAGAGAGAGAGAGAGAGAGAGAGAGAGAGAAAGCACGAAAAAAAGAGAGGAAGAGGATCGCCAACAAAATATAAAAAAAGAAGACACAAAAAAATACAATAAATAAAATAAAAAAGAGAGAGAGAAACAAGCAACACAATTCTATGGTTGGAATTCCTTATATAGAGAAGAAATCAGTGGCCAAATCCTAAGAAGGAATCCTACTCCAATAACGAGTTGGAAGAAGGAATCCTACTACAATAAGAAGTTGGAAGAAGGAATCCTACTACAATAAGAAGTTGGAAATTCTCTTTGAGTTCTCTTCAAACAAGGGGATAGCAAATTTTGTTTATTCCCTCCTAAGTTAGGAGTCCTATTGCATTAAGAAATTGTCAAGTCAAGTTCTACTAGGAAGTGCTTGAACTGATATGTTCGTTTTAATTTGTTTGGGTTTGGTTCTTTTATTGCTTTTCTTGTTCGTTCCTTTGTGTCTTTCTATTTCCTTTGACTCTTGTTGCAAATTTGTTGGAGTTAGATTGCTGCAAAATAACTTGAATTGAGCTTATTTAGTTCAATAACAAATTGAAAGAGAAAAATTGAGTGAGGGAAAAAGGCAAGAGGTGTGAGTAACACTTGAAAGAAAAGCCAAGTTCTACAGTGTGCAAAACACGAGCGTTGAGTGCCATTTTGTGAGAGAGTGGAGTGAAACACATAAAGGAGTGTTGTGAGGTCCTTTTATTCTTCTGTTTCTAACATTCATTGCAGGCTTCAATCATGTCAAGCGGTGATGACAAATCAACCACTAGAAGACACCATGTGGATGAACCTCTCATGCTCAAAGCAATGCAACAACAATTTCAGAGGCTGAACATCATGTTTGGTGAGATTAGAGACAAAATGGAGAAGCAAAATGCAGCTATAGCCAATTTATACCAAATACATAATGGAAGTCCGAATTTGCGTAGGAATGACACTAATGATGATCTCAATGATGATTATGAAGATGCATTCAACAATGATGCCAAAAAGTCAAATTTCAGCATGGATAGATTTATGAGAGGTATAGGGGATCAAAAAGGTAGGTTTAACCAAGGAGAGCAAAATCTAATGAGGTGGGGAGATTGGCAAGATCATGACTTAGGTAGCATCAAGATGAAGATTCCTCCATTTCAAGGCAAAAATGATCCAGATGTGTATTTGGAGTGGCAAAAGAAGGTGGAATTGGTGTTTGATTGCCATAACTATTATGAGGAGAAAAAGGTGAAACTAACAGTGATGGAATTTACTGATTATGCTGTGGTGTGGTGGGATCAGCTTGTGCTTAGTTGACGTAGTAATCGAGAGCGTCCTATTGACACTTGGGAAGAGATGAAAGCTGTGATGAGAAAACGATTTGTTCCTAGTCACTATTACCGTGATCTCTATCAACGATTACAGGGCCTTACTCAAGGGTCCAAAAGCGTTGAGGATTATCACAAAGAGATGGAAATCCAATGGTTAGAGCGAATGTGGAAGAGGACAAAGAAGCAACTGTGGCACGATTTCTGCATGGCTTAAATCGTGATATAGCTAATGTAGTGGAGTTGTAGCATTATGTGGAATTAGAAGATATGGTGCATATGGCAATGAAAGTAGAATGGCTACTCAAGCGTAAAGGAGCCACCACCAAAATTAGGCAAAATTCAAGTTCCTCATCTGCTTGGAAACTGAATTGGAGCAAAAGGAAGAAAATTCTGTTTTTAAGCCTAAAACTGCAGCATTTAAGTCAAAAGAAGTTGGCAGCAATGAGAAGAGTAAAACAAATAATACACAAGGCAAAAACCGAGACATTAAGTGTTTTCGATGCTTGAGAAGGGGGCATGTTGCATCGCAATGTCCTAATAAGCACACGATGATCTTGAGAAAAGATGGAGAAATTGAAACCGAGGGTGAATCTAATGATGAATCTATGCCACCATTAGAAGATGCTAATGATGGTGTGGAATATGTCGTTGATGGAAAACTGCTCGTCACCAGGCGAGCTTTGAATGTGCAAGCCAACGAAGATAATGAAGTACAATGTGATAGTATATTTCACATGCGATGCCATGTCAAAAACAAGGTATGTAGTCTGATTATTGATGGTGGTAGTTGTACTAATGTAGATAGCACTGTTTTGGTTGAAAAGCTTAATTTACCTATGACGAAGCATCCAAGGCCATATAAGCTGCAATGGTTAAACGATTGTGGAGAAATCAAGGTAAATAAGCAAGTTCTTTTTTCATTCTCTATTGGATGATATAAGGATGAGGTACTTTGTGACGTGGTTCCTATGCATACTGGACATTTACTTTTAGGGAGACCATGGCAATATGATAGGAGAGTAGCACATGATGGCTTCAAAAATCGCTATTCATTTGTCATGGAGAGGAAAACAATTACTCTTGCACCATTGAGTCCAGAGCAAGTTTATGAGCATCAACTGAGAGTAACAAAGAGAGGGAGCTGAGAAATGAGAGTGAACTTGATGGTATGAAAAACAAAGAGAAAACAGTAGAAAAAAAGTACAAAAAGAGAGAAAAGATTGTGAGTGTTGAAAACAAAGAGAGAAAATCATTGAGTGTTTATGCAAAAGAAAGTGATGTCAAGGTTGCATTCTTTGCAAAACAGTCTATGTTTGTGCTTCTGTATAAAAATGCTTATTTCAACACTAACAAACTTAATGATTCTTTGCCTAGTATTGTTAAATCTCTTTTGTAGGACTTTAAGGACATGTTTCCAGAGGACACTCCTAATGGTTTACCACCAATAAAAGGAATTGAGCATTAGATTGACTTCGTTCTAGGTGCAACAATTCCAAACCGACCAGCATATCGAAGCAACCTCAATCAGACAAAAGAACTGAAAAAGCAGGTTGAAGAACTCATGAAGAAGTGGCATGTGAGAGAAAGCATGAGTCCATGTGCAGTTCCAGTGCTACTTGTGCCTAAGAAGGATGGGACTTGGCGTATGTGCGTTGATTGTCGCGTTGTCAACAAAATCACTGTAAAGTATCGTCACCCTATTCCTAAATTAGATGATATGTTGATGAATTGCATAGTTCTTGCATGTTCACTAAAATTGATTTAAAAAGTGGATATCATCAGATTAGGATGAAGGAAGGTGATGAATGGAAAACAACCTTTAAAACGAAACATGGTTTATATGAGTGGTTAGTTATGCCATTTGGATTAACTAATGCACCTAGTACATTCATGCGATTAATGAATCATGTTTTGCATGCTTTCATTAGCAAATTTGTGGTTGTTTATTTTGATGACATTTTGATATATAGTAAGAGTTTAACTAATCATATTGAGCATCTATGAATGGTATTAGAGGTTTTGAGAAAAGAAAAGTTGTTTGCAAACCTTAAAAAGTGTTCATTTTTCACAAATCAAATTGTCTTTTTAGGGTATGTTGTTTCAGCTGATGGAATTACAATAGATGAAGAAAAGATTAAGGCTATTAAATAATGGCCAACACCTAAGAATATTTCTGAGGTGCGGAGTTTTCGTGATTTGGCAAGTTTCTACTGGAGATTTATCAAGGACTTCAACACAATTGTAGCTCCATTGACTGAAATCATGAAAACAAGTGTTGGATTTAAGTGGGAAAGTGAACAGGAGAATGCTTTCAATTTGAGTTAGGAGAATTTAATTTCTGCACCATTACTTATTGTACCTGATTTTACTAAAACTTTTGAAATTGAATATGATGATTTAGGTATTGGCATTGGCGTTGTTTTGATGCAAGAGCGATGGCCTATTGCGTTTTTCATGGTTTGGCAAGTTTCTACTGGAGATTCATCAAGGACTTCAGCACAATTGCATCTCCGTTGATTGAAATCATGAAAAAAAGTGTCAAATTTAAGTGGAAAAGTGAACAAGAGAATGCTTTCAATTTGAGTAAGGAAAATTTAATTTCTGCACCATTACTTGCTCTACCTGATTTTACTAAAACTTTTGAAATTGAATATGATGATTTAGTTATTGGCATTGACGTTTTGATGCAAGAGCGGCGGCCTATTGCATTTTTTAGTGAAAAATTGATGGGTGCAGCGCTTAACTACCCTACATATGACAAAGAGATGTATGCATTGCTAAGGCCTTAGAAACGTGGCAACATTATGGTAAGTTGAATAGACAACATGCTAAGTGGGTGGAATTCCTTGAGAAATTTCCTTATGTGATCAAGTACAAGCAAGGAGAAGAAAACATTGTGGCTGATGCATTATCTTGTAGGTACACACTTATCTCTACTTTAAGTGCAAAGTTATTGGGAGTTGAGCACATTAAAGAATTATATGCTAATGATCCAGATTTTGCTAACGTGTTTAATGCATGTGAGAAGGCAGCTTTTGATAAGTTTTATAGGCATGATGGGTTCTTATTTAGAGAAAATCAATTATGTGTGCCTAATTGTTCATTAAGAAAATTGTTAATAAGGGAATCATATGCGGGTGGCTTAATTAATGGGACATTTTGGAGTTAGGAAAACTTTATATATTCTAAACGATCACTTGTTTTGGCCACATATGAAATGCAATGTTGAAAGGATGTGTAAAAGGTGCGTAACATGTGAACGAGCAAAATCTAGAGTTTTACCACATTGTTTGTATACTCCTTTACCCATACCTACTGAACCTTGGGTTAATATATCTATGGATTTTGTTCTGGGCTTACCAAGGTCGACAAGAGGCCACGATTCTATTTTTGTTGTTGTTGACAGGTTCTCGAAGGTGGAACATTTTATTCCATGTCATAAAATCGACGATGCAACCAATATTGCTGATCTGTTCTTCAAAGAGGTTGTTCGTTTACATGGTGTTCCAAGGACTATTGTTTCTGATCACGATGTTAAGTTCTTGAGTTACTTTTAGAAGACCTTGTGGGGAAAATTGGGAACTAAGCTATTGTTTTCAATTACTTGTCATCCACAAACTAATGGATAAATAAAAGTGATTAATAGGATGTTGTCAACCTTATTGCATTCTATTATTCAAAAAAACTTGAAGAATTAGGAAGAATATTTGTCGCATGTTGAATTTGCTTATAATCAGAACGTCTATTCAGCAACTAATTGTTTACCATTTGAAGTTGTGTATGGTTTTAATCCATTCACCCTTTTGGATTTATTGCCATTACCCATTAATGAACGAGCTAGTTTGGATGGGAAAAAGAAAACTGAAGTGGTTAAGCAACTACATGAAAGGGTGCGACAAAACATAAAGCGACGAACTGAGTAATATGCAAATCAAGCCAACAAAGGGCGCAAGAAAGTTGTGTTTGAACTTGGAGATTGGGTTTGGGTGCATATGTGGAAGGAGCGATTCCCGACACAAAGGCATTCTAAGTTGCAACCAAGAGGTGATGGACCATTTCAAGTCATTACAAGGATAAACGACAATGCATACAAGTTGGAGTTTCCTAGTGAGTATAATGTTAGTGCTACTTTTAATGTTTCTAATCTTTCTCCTTTTAATGTAGGTGACGATTTGAAGACAAATCCTTTTGAGGAGAGAGGGAATGATGGGAATCAAGATGACCCCACATGTATCACATCAAGAGATCCATTACACATTCTAGGAGGTCCAGTCACGAGAGCTAGAGCTAGAAAGATGCGAGAAGTTTTAAATGGCCTTATTGAGTAAATCTGGGTTGATAACAACATACAACAAGTAAATCGAACCTTGGATGATTATCAAGGCATAGTAAATATCATTCAGGTTTAAGAGAAGTTTAATTGAGGTCATTTATGATAAATTACACAGTTTGTGTCAAAATCCCACAATTCTGTCACAATTTGCAACAAATTGATATTTCATGTTACATTAAGTTACTTTCAGTGATTTTCACGTTTTTTATATTATTTTGGGTTGAACAATCATTTATTTGAGGTCCAATTCGTGGTTATTAGGATTAGGGTTTAGGGTGTTAATTTCTTATTCTAATTAGAATTACTTTTCTCTATTTAAAGGGCTTGTATTGAATCTGAGTTTTTAAAAGACTTTTCTCTTTGGTTTGTTTCAAAACTTTACAAAACTTATCAAGATTATTTTTGTGACGTTCTAACCTAATTTATCATTTTCGTTCTTAATCGTTCGAGGGTGTGGTATCAACGAACTTTATACCTTTGGTTCTTGTTGTGTAATAGACAACGGGTCAAGATTTTTACTTTTGATTCTTGTTACGACATAAACAACGAGTTAAAATCCTATTATAAACCTGATTTGACTTTACTATAGTTTATAAATCCCTTGTTGTGATTCTCATTGTTCTTTTTGGGGTTCTCACTAAAAAACAATGCGTTAAGATGAGAATTCAATATACCTCGGCAGCTATTGTTTATCATAACTTCAAAACGCAAGCTAAAGATAAAGAACAAAATTTGCATGGATTTCTAATAAACAGAATCTATTCTCATATCAATTTGTCATTACTTAAATATGGAGTTTACATCAGTGTTAGTATCCAAGACATGAATTATTGATTCATGAAATGTAAAAAAGATTGGAAAACAAAAAAAAAAAAGGTAACATGGTGACAACAAAGGAGAATACCAGCCCATTTTCCCCTCACAAAATTCGGCTATTTGGCTACCTGTTCAAGAATAGGAATCTTTTTCCAAGTCTCATCTAATCCACTCATCTGCAGTGGAGGTAATGAGAAAACACTAACGGTAGAGCTTCCGCTTCTAATTTCCTTCAAAACTCGCAATGCTGATATAGTGCTTTTCATGTATAGGCTTTCCATGTACTCGATCTCTGCAAGTTCCTTGGGCATTCTGAGCCTATCTTCATTCTTGGTGCTACAGGACGTTGTAGGGGCACACCCTTCATCACCATCATCTGCATCATTCGAATCATGCTTCTCCTTTGTTGGGAAGAGGCAGTCCAGCAATGTCTCACACTCCTTGACGAGCTTATAGAGCAAGTCAGTTGTGAAGAAGGGCTGTTGCAAGACTTTTTGGATGAATGGCGAGCGAATCAAAGCACCAGTCCTTTTGTCATACTTCTTGAGAATTTTTACCAATCCTGTTGAGAGCATATCATGTTAAACGATGTATCCATGAACACTATAATTTTGTTCATCTAGCTAGTTCTACATCAAATATTTTGTTACTAAGTTAATTGATCTCAACCACGACAAAGATGAGAAGCAACTGAAAACTAAAGGGAGTCATTTTAAGAAGCAAGATATATTAAACATGCTTGGAACAATGTCTATAATCTATGTTTAGTGTGCCTTTCCATAAGTTTTCGTAATTTATTTCATCATGTACTGTCCTTAAAGTATGATGAAGATATTTTATCAAATAGCAGATCAGATTCCTGGGAGAAAATAATGCAAATCTGCTTTACCAAATAACAAATCCTGAAGAGAAGTCAGAGATTTTCATTGGAACAATTTCTACCTAATAACTTTTCATAATAGTTCTTGGGAACTTTTGGGTGAAAACAGCACTAAAATATATCAAATCATAGCCTAACTTTTCTTCATTTCTATTAGTTGCATACTTGCATTGATTTCAGAAAATAAAATTAAAAAAAAGGCATATTCGTAACTGGCCATTAAGGTAAGGCTACACAATTAACATTTAATAGTAGAAATATTCATCTAGACAAGAATATCGAAGAACTGAAGGAAGAAATAGAGAGGACTAAGCTCTTTATAATCAGTTAAAAAAAATGGTCCTTAATCCTTCCGGCCTGCTTCATTAATCATTTCGACACATAATTGAACCAACCACTTGCCCTTGAAGTGGTGTGTGGGGCAAACCTAAACTACCTACACCAGAACTTTCTATAAATAACACAAACTTAACAACTAATACTACTAGTATTCAAAGATTGCCTTTTCCGCATTACCATATCAAGTAAGAGAGACCCTTTTAGAGAAGAGCAAGCACATATTCGCAACTGGTATTCATAAACTGTAAGGAACTATTAAGAATTACTTCAAGATAAGTACCTGTATAGTTAAGGGCGCTATAGTTCTCCAACAAAACCATCTCTCCGTGGAAATCCACTATCTCCTTCCTAATTTTTATCATCTCTTCGTTTGATTCCTTTGCCTTTGCCACCCTATCTTGCAATTCCTGCACTCAACCCCCAAGAGTACACACTATTAATTACAATTCTACATTCTCATGCCCCAAGTGAATCTGAATATGATTGGGAAAACTGTCTTCCATAAAAATTAACAACGTATTTAAACTTGAACAAAGCTAACACTCCCAATCCCAAAAGAGAAAAAAGGATAAAAGAACTCAAAAAGACGATGTTGTTGTTTGAGGGCAAAACGACATCGTTTTACTAGCGAGCGTATCGAATCCGGGCCCTGTTTGTTCCCCGGGAAACCATGGGAAAAAATACAGAAGTTTCCAAATTTGCGAATCATGATCTTTGAGTCTAAGTATTTGATTAAGAAAGTTTCTCCGTAAACAAACAGATTCAAACAATTCCATTACCCAGAGTTAAAAGAAAAAAAGTAAGCGAGGGTCTAAATTAGGAAAATATAATCAAATTACCTTCAATCTGATGATATACTCCTCCTCCTTCTCAACAAAGAATGCGTTGAATTTCTCAAGCTCGTCCTCCAAGAGCCGAATGAAATCCATCTCCTCTCTCGATATGCCATCGCCGACGACGATCTTGTCCCTATCACCAGCTTCCGCAGAGTCACAAGCCTCAGCCTCCAATCTCGGCCGCTTATTCGGCCTCTCACCTGACTTCGGCTCAATAAGCTTCAATTTCTTCTTGAGTTCCTTGTAAGAGAGAAATTTGTCGCGCCATTCCGGCAAGGTCTCCTCGATCTGGTTGCTAAGGCTCTTCCCGAATTTCATTGTTATCACTAATATGTAGAACTGATCTGATTCAGTTACTGAAAGAGGTGTTTGGTTGTAGAGAAAGTGCGGCAAAACGTGGGAGAATGAGTGATGGGGGTAGGAGGAAGGAAGCAGGCGAGGGAGAGATGGGGATATAACGGAGAGAGAGAATATTCGAGGGGTAGTGTTGGGAATATCCGCCGGATTTGTAAGAGTATATCTCTGGTTTTATTCCCCATGAAAGAGAGAGAAAGGAAATTAATTATTAATTAATTATTTCCTTAAGCTTTTACGGGGTAAAGTTTAGCGGCGCCACGTGGCCGTGTGACTTCCTTACCGGCTTGGAGTGAAGCGCTTCGACTTGGGTCGATTCTGTGGCAACAGTGAAAGAGCTGATTGACATAGTTTTTCCTAACAGATATTTTAGTGAAATGGCAATCTTTAACTTTTAGGACTTCGGATTGCACCTATTAGCTTGGGACGTGGTTATAGCGCAAAAATTCTGCTGTATCCGGGGATACCGCTGACTTGGTATCCCGGCCAATCAGAGCATATTATATCATCCATTTTTATCGTTGAGTGAGCTGATATGATTAATAAAATAAAAAATTTTTGATGATGTAACATATTATAATTTATCGGAGATACTAGGTTAGCAATATTTTTAAGATATAACAGACTTTTTTGTTATTGCGACCCAAGATTTTTGTTAATGTGAAGGTTACATATTCTTCTTATAATTTTATTAAATGCTCTATATAGTGGAGAACGGAATTATGATCTAATGGTATTAATCATTTGTTAAAAAAAAAAAAAAAGCTCTATATAGTTATGATATTTATAAATTATTAAATAATAAATATTAATTATTTATTAGTTATTAGTTTTTTTAGTAAATTAAGTAAAATAAGATTTTGATAGTTTGTATGACTCTCAACAAATTTAAGGGTAGTTATTACCATAACTGTTTATTTGAAACATGATTATAATCATACAACAAATTATTAAGGTTACATAATTTTTAAATGTTATTTTTTAAAATACTAATTCTATTTAATTTGACAACTAGCAATAATTAATAACTTTAATTATTAGTTAATAAATAACAAAATACACTATAATAATTATTTAATAGATTAAAAACAATTTATACATTAATATTTTCAAATATCATAATTGATTGTTTACCAAAAAAAAAATTAAATAAAGTTTGTGTCGCCTTAATACTTTTAGTATGTAGCCTTAACTAATCCCATTAGTTTGAGAATTGGAAAAAATGCTATTAACAAGTAATGAATATGAAAATTGAAATATATGATGTATATGAATAGAGTACTAAATCTAATTATTGGGTTTTGAAAATATTTAGTGAATGGTTGTTTTTTTTAAGTTAGAACTCTAATTTTTAATAAAAATTGGAACTAATTTGTATTATTCTCTTAAGTTTATAAATTATTATATATTTAAATTACAATAAATATGTAATATAATTTTTAATTCTAAACCAAATATTAACAAGTAGCTGATGAGTAGCCATGTAAGTTCAAGCTCAAGCTCATTTTTCTATTGAGTTTGATATTAAGCACGAACTTCACTCGAATAGATCATGAGTTACTATCACGCTATCTTACTTATTACCAACCCCAATTAGAAATGATATATTTGTAATTTGATAAAACATTTTAAGTTTACAATTATGATGTTCTGTTGTATGATTAATTCTTTGTATTTGAAGTTATCTATAATATTATATGTATTACTTATTTAATACTATAATATGATTATAAATTTATAATTCTATGTAACATTTTAGGTACATCATTATCCTTGGGAAATTTTGCATGAATGAATCTCCAAACACTTTGATTAATCTTCCATTTTAAAAGTTAAAGGGTAATTTTAAGATTTCTACCAAAAGTTCTCTTTTCTTGCACTAATTAAACTACAATTCCTTAAAAAATTGCTTAGCACAATGTTTTAAGTATACAAATTATGAACAACATAATGTATTATGTTGTGATTAACTTTATTCATGTATTGGTTATGCATGATACTTTTATACGTCCATTAATTTAATCTCACTTCATATTTGGTAATATATGCATAATATAATGTTGCACTATACTTGTAGTATTATTGTAATTTTTTATTTTATTTTTTTAATTTTAAATTATACAATAAAAGATAATCATCTTATATCATTTAATCCACCCACCCACTCACGTATATCATTTGACTAAAACTCACTATAACCTCTTGCTTTCATAAGAAAAAGATAACATATCACTAAATTACTTATATTATGGTATTTTCTTTTTCCTCTTAAGAAAATAGGTTACTAAAAAATCTTAAGGTTGGATCGAGTGATAGAGATGGCATTGGGGTAGGATGGGAACAAGAGGAACAATTTCATTCTCATCGCCGCCAATCTTAGGGATGGAATCCCTGTGAATTCTTCTCCATCCTTATCAATTCATGTAGAGCAAAAAATTAAAAAAAAAAAAATTGTTTAGGATTAATTTCAATTAGTGAATCCAAAAAAATATTAGTAGTTTAAGAATTGTTTAGGATAAATTTCAATTAGCGAAGCCAAAAAAATTGTTTATGAATTCTTT